>WUAW01011485.1:27172-38418 GCA_017165845.1 Thaumetopoea pityocampa | reverse complement strand
AATCAAAAATATAACTTCTAGCTCGCGTCCATACTTGGGACATGTGCACATACTCGTACACCCATTTTTTGGGCAACCGTATATAAAGTATACAAATATCTAACGAAGGTTTCTCATGCAAATCTGACAGTGAGGAAGTATGACTGAGCGCAAGAAAGGGCAAAACTACCTTTACACATGTACAGAATGGTACCTACCCTCTATACATCAATGATATTATTCGTTTCATTTATTTCGTACATACAGATTTTATTTTTAACGACATTCATTTGTCTTATACATTGAATTAAGGGTAAATTTATAAATTAGAAATTGTATATATATTTAGTTTAATGATATTTTTTATTGATGACCAGTGGATTCGGTGAAAAAGTCACCGAATCCACTAGTCGTCAAAATGTCACGAAGTGGACTTTCGGTCTCCGCGGCGCGGCGGCAGACGAATCGTGAATAAAACCGGTCAGTTTAGGTCGAGAACAACTTAAAAATTTACTACGTAATAACATAATTTTATCTAATTTGGCAACTTCACAATTTAGAATTCTTTTGGCTTATTTCTTCTGCCCAATTATTACTAAACTAACATCTACTTAATTGTTACCAAAGTGCTTAAGTAGGTATAATTTAAGAATTTGTTGAGGCTTTATCATTATTATGTTCAGCTCAAACGTCCATTGTTGTATATTGACCTCCGAGCCATATTGAGCACCTGTGAGCCGTTAGCTTTTAATTCACGGATTGTGTTAGGTCATCGATTCATCTAGCCAGGGGTCGATTTCCACCAATCTTTCCAATTCAAGGTCGAATTTCTGTCAGCATTAAATTATGATGATATTTTTATGTGGTAGTATTATCCAAGTATTGGAGAGCAATATCACGGTAGTTCTCCTTTATACATTTCCACATGACTCGCAAAATCGAAAAATAAGAAACACATAGTTCGCATGTGAACAGCTTGTTGCAAACTGAAAGCAAAAGCATGTCCCGTAAATGTGTCCTACAAAAAAGGTAACAGAAGTACGGAGGATACGCAGTGCTAAGAGTACCTTTTACCATCTAAACGCCATACTGGCGCGAGAAGGATCAATAAGTTGAAGATGAGAGTAAATAAAGATGTCTATATATTATGATATATAACTACGTCATATCGTACAATATTCTTCTGAGAACTGCAATCACAAAACATTAAAACAAGAAAATTATTAAAGTTCTCATCTCAAATTCTATAATGTTGTGAATTCTACAGTCTGTCCTGTCATGGCACTAGCGATATTTTAAATACTTATATAAGAACTATTTTAATATACAATTACATTATACATTTCGATCCAACTTCCCCGCTATGTGACAGCCATTTTGTTTTTATTTTTTTTATTTTTAGAGATATTCTCTGCGAGTGCACAAAACAATTCATATCTCTCAAAATTTTGGTCGTATTGAGATGAAATAGATTTATTCGGAGGTTAACAATACTAGTTATCGCCTGAATGACAAAATAATGTGTTCACATTTTCCTAACTTATGAAAAAAATTGGAAATGCATAAAATATCAAAAAATTATGCAAATCTACAAATTATTGTAAATTACTGCAAAAACGCCACATAACCCTTTTAATGTTTTACTAGATCGAGAGATTTTGAGCTAAGCTACAATACAACATTACATTTACAAATGTATGTCTATTACTTTAAGAGTTATTGTTGTTTGAATATAGGGTATGTGCAAGCACAAAAGGCCTTTGTTATGTGACATTTGGCATTCACCGCATTCCATTCGAGAACAGCCCCCCTAGCCAAGTTGACTTTCGACAATCGATAACTCTAATAGAAACGAAAAAATGTATTGAAATGACATTTCTAACCGAAAAGTGACGGGTGAGTTGGCGATTAGAAATGTCATTCCAATACATTTCTTTCGTTTCTATTAGTGTTAAAGATTGTTGAAAGTCAACTTGGCTAGGGGGCCAGGTCAAAAATAGCTATTAACTGAAAGGGGCATCCATAGGGCTGTTAATGACCGCGCTCTTTTGGTATCGTCAGAAGATGGAGAAGAAGTGCTTAGGCTGATAACCAGTGATCCTAGATTAAGTGTTAGACGGATTGCAGTACAACTACAAATGTCTAAGTGACACGTCTGGAGAATTTTGAAAAAAGAAGGATTACACCCCTATCATTTTCGACGGGTCCATAATCATTTTCGACGGTTGAAATAAAAAGGGTCATGGGGGCTGTTTTGCAGTAATTTACAATAATTTGTAGATTTGCATAATTTTTTGATACTTTTTTGAATTTCATATTTTTCAAGTCAGGAAAATATGAGCACATTATTTTGTAATTCAGACTAACTAGTATTGATACCCTCCGAATAAGCCTATTTTTATCTCAATACGACCAACATTTTGAGAGATATAAATTTTTTTGTGCACACGTACAGAATATCTCTACAAAAAAGAACAAAATGGCTGTCACATAGCGGGGAAGTGGATTGGATCGAAATGTATAATGTAGTTGTGTATTATTGTAAAATAGTTCTTATATAAGTATTTAAAATATCTAGTCCATGACCAGATATTGTATACTTCAGTACAATGTATTCAAAAGCAGTGGTATAGTTTAAAATACATTGCTTATAATAAGCACGTTCATTAATAAATAAAANGAAAAAGAACAAAATGGCTGTCACATAGCGGGGAAGTGGATTGGATCGAAATATATAATGTAGTTGTGTATTATTGTAAAATAGTTCTTACATAAGTATTTAAAATATCTCTAGTCCATGACCAGATATTGTATACTTCAGTATAATGTATTCAAAAGCAGTGGTATAGTTTAAAATACATTGCTTATAATAAGCACGTTCATTAATAAATAAAAGGTCAAAGACAAACATGTAGTTTTGCAACATTGTTAAGAACAAGACCCCTTCACCGCGCAGGCGCAACGTTCAACAGGAAGCCTCTCCAAGGCGAACGCTTGCCACAGTTGCATTCCCCATCAAATTATGTACATATTAATAAAAGGTTTAATCTTTCTCGGTGATTGACACTGTGACTGTTTTGGTAAGTTTTTCACAGGTGTTGTGTGACGTGGCCTCGCAGTACTTCTATTCTTAAAAGGTACTATGGGAGTTTTGGCGACAACCCGAATGAATCATCACTTGAAGTTTTATTTTAACGTTTATATTACTTTATTCTGATGTTTAATATATAAATTTGGTGTTGTTTTATGTATTGATTGTCAATAATTGTGAACAATATTGAAACATTGGAATAAAACTGCGACTAACATAACAAAGTGACCGTATTTTTTCAAGGCCATAGACCTAAGGTTTTTTGCCTGGTCAAAGCGGTATTTGTCGGATTGACTTCAAAACTCCCAAAAAGCAATAAAATGTGACACACCCATATTTTATTGTTAACTTGAAAAATATTATATGACTTTAAAATATATACACTCGATACTGTCAAAAATAGCGCGAATTGCCACTATGAAAAATAGAAGAAGAAAACGTAGTATAAAATATTAGATTATTCAAATGTTTTTGGTCATCAATGTTTTTGTTGTTAATTAGTGGGAAATTTATTAGGTACTATGCAAAATGAAATAAATCGAAGTTAATTAATTTCCGAAAAAAAAAAATGTTTAAAAAATAATTACATAGAACTGCATCGGGCATTCTATTATCGGATGTCAATGCTTCTACCGTAAGTACAAATCCTAATCTGTGGTCTACACTGTACAGTACCTGCAGCATACCGGTGCGCGGAATATAAATACGGTACGGTATGAGTATCCAACAACCGCTACTACTGAAGACAACATTAAAAATCAAAGATATTAATGTGGCACTACTCGACATTTAATTGAGATTGTGAAGTTCTTGTTCGGGAGAAAAATAAAAAATAGAAGACGTAGAAAATTATGTGTTGAATTTTTTCTTTTGACCATATCTCGGAATTTAGAATTGACATCAATTTTTATTCATCGTCATCATTATCACTATCAGCCCCTGAAAGTCTAACGCTGGCCACGGGCCTCCTCCTAATAATGAAGGGTTTGCCATAATCTTAACGCCTGGCCAGGCATCCTGGAGCACAGTAGCATTTAATTGAATAACAAGATAACGCTGCCGCTTGTTTTCTTGGTACATCGCTTAGCTTACTTTCACAACACTAACGGGAAGAGATGTTATTATGCCGGCGCTGCACAGCAATTGTTACACAGATTTTTATCACACGCTTTATATTAGATTGACTTTTATGTAATCTTTAAATTTTCACCCACTTCTAGAGCTCCAAATAATTTGAAATTTTACATATTGTGTATTAAGAACCAATGACAATATAATTAAGTCTAACAAAAAAATCAGACATTTGTAAAATGTGAACAAAAAATAATCTTTAAAAATCGATATTTTTTACGTGCAGAAATGCTTTAAGCATATTGTTTTGCGGAAGGCTTGGACAAATCGATTACGTGGGGGTTTGCACCCACTAAGAGCTGCACGCGTTCTTCTGCAGACGGCGCGCCCAGTCGAAGGGGTTACGTCAGTATATATTCGTGGTGCGGGCGGTCCTGGCTTCATTTGCGCGAGCCTCGTCTTGTGCGAGGATGTTGTCNAGTACAGTACAGTTACGCCAGTATATATTCGTGGTGCGGGCGGTCCTGGCTTCATTTGCGCGAGCCTCGTCTTGTGCGAGGATGTTGTCTCCCCGACTCTTTCTCTCTCGCCACGGGCTAGCTTCTGTTCGAGTGACGTGCCTTCCGCGCCGCTCGCAAGATACATCCTAGAGCACGAGCAGGTTCACGTAGCCCCTACACTTGCGCTCCGGACGTCGCTACCGAACGGGTTTCTGCGCGGCTTCTTCCCACTCAACCGCCTCTTGGCCGCCATAATGGCCTCGCAATAGGTGGATACTGCCGCCCGACAGACGCTCTCACTCCCGACCATAGCTGATATCACGATTGTAAAAGAAAACGCTCGTTTTCCAAGAAATAGGGAAATTCGGAACTAAATTTTTCATCATTTGTTTGGCTTTCACACAAAATTTGGGTGAGATAAGGCAGACGGGACACTGGTATATTGTACAAAATATCTATTCTATAAATTCTTCACTGCCATCATTTCCTCTTAACTCCTCTGTGGAACAGCTTTGCCAGAATCTTTACCCCTCCACGCAAGAGATGTCTTGGAGATTGCAGTGCAAAGAAATGAAGTGACCTTATTATATGAACAAATTTCACCAATTTTAATATCAACTGAATGAAATTATTATATATTATAAAACATATATATCAGAAATATCTGGGAAAATTCTTTTCTCGAAATCATATCCACTGTTTATAATTCCGTGTGCGTTTGATGGGCCGCGGAATTTCGCCGCGACTGCGGTCGGCTTGGGGCCACTGACACTACGGTTGGTTGCATCCATTTTTATTAGACTTTTTATTATGCTTAAATAATACTACCTACTTAATAATACTACCTACTTAATAATATTACCTACTTAATAATATTACCTACTTAATTATTTTATATTTATAAAATTCAAACCTATGAATGTGGACATGTTGGAGTAGATTTGAATCAAAGTGTATGTGTACTTGGAATCATTTTGGATGTAGCCCTCCCCAAGCCTTATCCGTTGTTAAAGATGTTCATGAAACTTCGTCATCAAATGTCGGATTATCTATTATCAGATATTGTCATCTTTTTGGTAGTTTTCCTCACTGTCTTGTGTGGCCTCCACCCCACCAGTGTTGGCGTTTATCACTCCGTGTTCATTCCTGACAAATGATACATGACCACACAAATGGCTAATAACTATATTCTGGACATTTTCACACACACTGTTCTTGCCCCAATCTAAGTGAGTATGGCTCCAGAGAGGAGGACAGATATCACGTTCTGTGGCTATGCCCGCTGTATGACGAGTTAAGGGCTAGATTTTTGGACGGGCTGGAGTGTGTAGGTGGTGTGGAGGGCCCGAATTACTACTGCGATCTAGTTGGCATACCGACAAACTACAAAAGGACGAGAAAGTTCGCACACGACGCTAAGAATAGCAAAACAGAGTAGAACACCCGGCGATGCAGACCGTCACGTGCAGTCATGGCCCAGTAGGGGGAGAGGTGACTATAAGGACAGAGGTCGAAGAGAATTAGAATAATTTGTAGGGAGCTAAGAATTGTCGCAGGCTGACACCATTAGAATTGGTGCCTGAGGCATCTCCCGCGGTTCCCGTATGACCACGACTGGTCGGTAGGGCCATGGGAATCTTATACAAACATTCGTGTCAACGCATCGCTTAAAGTTGGCCTTTACCGGGTTCGAACCCGGTACTCGTTGGTCCAGAAAGCTGTTAATGGAGCCCATCACTCGTCAAAGAATCGTATTATAATCAAAAATATTCTCAAGATCAGAGTCAAATCGTTGAAGTGTTTCCAGTTTGGCAGGTACGGTAGATATTTTTATTTCATTTTCTCAACAGGTTTACCACACTTCTCGATCACCTTGACAATATAAATACCACATTGATGTGTTTGTCTTTGTGGTGCTACAATGTGCATTTTTTTTGTATTAGAGAGGTGAATAAAATAGCCAACTTGTTGCTTGATATTAGGAGCATACTTAATTACCGCCGCCTAGCAACATTCGTACACCAGGAATTAATTGCCGCGTTGACGGACTTTTAGGACACGAGCCACAGAAATTATAAGTTACTGTTATTTTTGGGACACGAACCTATGTCCAATAATACAAAAATATATTAATGTATGCATTTCAATGTTATTCGTACATCTGAAAGTGGATGTAAATTAAACTGAAAGATTCCATTATATTCATCATACTCGTAAATATAATCGTGTTTTAATGTGACCCGTGTGGGTCAAGGCATGCTTGCCTGGCTACATATTGATCTAAGAGTGAAGAGTCTAGTCTTCAGGTCTAGGGCACGACAGAACTAGAAAATCCATTCACGTTCCGGTCATCCAAAATGCATCGCATCAGCACTAAACGGTTTCTACATCTGTGTCACGATTCCTGCAAGTCGTGATGCTAGACCTATTAATCATATTATATTTATATCTATACTATTATAAAATTGTTANTATACTCGTAAATATAATCGTGTTTTAATGTGACCCGTGTGGGTCAAGGCATGCTTGCCTGGCTACATATTGATCTAAGAGTGAAGAGTCTAGTCTTCAGGTCTAGGGCACGACAGAACTAGAAAATCCATTCACGTTCCGGTCATCCAAAATGCATCGCATCAGCACTAAACGGTTTCTACATCTGTGTCACAATTCCTGCAAGTCGTGATGCTAGACCTATTAATCATATTATATTTATATCTATACTATTATAAAATTGTTAAATGTCAAATTTTAAAAAATCAAAGATATTTAAAAACAAACTACTCAGATCGATTAATTAAGGGCTCTAAAACCGAATCCGTCGATGTTTGTTTGTTCGGGCTTCACGCAAAAACCAGCGAGTAGATTTTGGTAAAACTATTACAGTCTTAAAGATACTATTCAGACTTAAATACTGCGGCACTTAAATACTATATATAATAGGTATGTACTTATAGTTTTCTAATGCTTCAGGTCTTTCAACAAAGCTGCCGATTTGTTTTTTATTTCTTAAAAATAGATGGTTTACATGGCGCACTCGATGTATATACTAAAATGAAACGAAAGCTACTAATTCTGTTGCTAACAAAACTATTGTAACATTTTAAAAGAACAAATATTATGTAGGAATTTATCTCTTTTGTACTCTGCAGAGTAAACTGGGTAATTACTACTAGATGTCTACTGCCTACGGTCCCTACTAACGTGAGTAAGAAGCGACAGAATTTCTCTAGGAAATAAGAATTTGTACTGTACACATTTGATGGTAATCAATCTTCTGCTGGGAGTGCCGGAATTACGTCGCGTCACGGCGTCTAACCCACGGGTTACGCAAGCTCCGGTTGACAGATTAAACTGGGACTAATTTGCCTACATCGTTGATACCCAGTGTCTATATCAAACCCCAGGGGTCGACGATGATCTGCAAGGCGTACACGTCAATGGTCAAAAACACATTTGAAGTTAATAAATTTACAACAATGTTATATTAACTACGCCAAAAGTGAAAAACATTACAAGTGGTCTATACGACAAAAAGTTTGAGGACCTCGGGCCTAAATCGACGAAATGTTCTGCGCTCCTCAAGACGCCTACCAAATATGCTAATTATGACTAACCCCTCCTTTTATGGAAAGTGAAATTTCCAACCGTGTACTTTAATAGGCTGATACTGATGACGATTAATCCTCTATATGTCTTTAACATCCAATGTTAAAGATCAAATCGCTGCAGATCGCCTTTACAGGATTACCTTAAAAGAATTCATTCAGTTTTGAGGGCCAGTGCTTGATAACATTATTGTCATCATCAGTTCATCAACTGTCTCCTCTCAGAATGAGAGCGATTAGACTACAGTCCACCGCGCCGACCTGACGCGGGTTGACACAGTTTACACGGCGCCGTCCGCACGCCGTACATGCGCGTTCCCTTACGATATTTTCCTTTAGCGTTTAACGTGAATGATAATTACATAATTATTCAATTTCATATCAAATTTCAAAAATCAGAAATGTGTGTATTGAATTCGAATTGGCAGTGGCAAGTCTTAGATCTCGAGTGCATTGTCATACCAGTGGGCTATCACTGCTTCATATGGACCTCCTCCCAATTTTCCGCCACAATTCTCGATCACGAATAATTAATATCTATTATCCTAATCGTGTAAGTACTATTGACAGGTGAACTAGATTTAGGTTTCTAGATAGTAGGAGAAACCATACACTTCAAAAACATTACAGCAAAAAAGTGTACGAATAGTTTTAAAAACAAGATTTCTAGTTATCAGACGACTGATGATCAAACCATTTCAACATGTTATCAGTTCAAGTAAATGGGTTAGAATTGTGTTGTGTTAATAGAATCATAAAAAATGATTTAGAGCAGACTGGAAAAAGCGGGAGCGCGTCAACCAATGATACTATTGACAAAAAAATGCAACACTTGAAATGATGTTAGGTTAAGGAAATACCAGTACATCAATAGTAAACGCATATATCGTAACTGCTACATCAAAACTTTTTCAACGTAAATACTGACTTTAGAGATAACCGCATTTTCTGATTCTTTTGCTGTAGCGTGCGTGTCCAATGCGGAAGAAAAACTGACTTCTAACGCTATCTAAGGAACACTAGCAGAAACATAGTTGTTGCAGTTTCAATAGGTAATCGAGCCAGGGATCGGAATATGCGGTTGTTTCGAAATTCAAGACTTTTGAGATGGAACAGGTTTGATCTAGAGGTGAAATATGTGCTATTATTATACATTATGAAGTACATACGTAAGGTAACAACTTATTTCAAAATAAATGAAGTGCTTATATGACATAAACGATTGTTATTGTTTCTGCTATCTAATATGTAGTTGGCGAATTCAATTTGAATTTGTCACTGGCACCTCTAACGCAGGCAAACAAAAGTCAATAAAGGCAATGAATTATTAGACTTGTTATGTGTGTACAAGTGCGTATTTACGTATGTACATACGCATCGGTTCTCATATTGAGAATTCAAGTAATATCTAAGTTTAATATTACCATATTCACCCTGAACAAAACAAATGTTATACCCGCCACCGACTAATTAGTTATACATTAGTTGAAAATACGTATAGTACTATTATTTTCAATACAATAATCGTCAGTATCATAGAGGGTGTTTGGCGGCAGATTTATTTATTTATGTTTTTAAATGCCGTTATTTTAAAAAGTAATAAATGGTGCGGGGGAGGATGGCGGCATTGGAATGACAGATCGTGCGGATTTGTCAGTTACAATGCTGCACGTGGCCGCAGTGGTCGGGTGAGCATTGTGCGTTCGCCATCTAGGCGTTTTTCAAGAGCAACTATTCTTACATAATCGCATGTTGAAGATTTTATTCACACTTCGGTATTCGAAGGTTAAGCGATGGACCGAGCGTAAATTTAATTCGATCCTGGGTGCAGAGATTCCGGGCCACTGCTTCGACTGTAAACATCCCAGGGCCAGGACCTAGTCGATCTTCGAGAACCCCCGAAAACATTACATTGGTGGAAAGAAGTTTACGTGAAAATGNGTTCACACTTCGGTATTCGAAGGTTAAGCGATGGACCGAGCGTAAATTTAATTCGATCCTGGGTGCAGAGATTCCGGGCCACTGCTTCGACTGTAAACATCCCAGAGCCAGGACCTAGTCGATCTTCGAGAACCCCCGAAAACATTACATTGGTGGAAAGAAGTTTACGTGAAAATGCACGACTTTCTATACGGAAAAGGGCAGCCTCACTCGAACTTTCAAGGGCGATTGTCCATAAAATTTTGAAAAAGGATTGGAGTTCCATCCTTTTAAAATTCAAGTCCTGCAAGAATTGAAAGAAAATGATTTTCTTTCACGCAAAAACGTTTGTAAAACTATGTTGGATCTTTTCTGTACTGTGAATTCCATTTTTGGAGCGATGAGGCTCATTTTCATTTAATCGGGCACGTTAACAAGCAGAACTGCTGTTACTGGTCTCCAAGAACTCGCAATCCTCGACTGAAACACCAAAAACCATTGCATTGCCCCAGGTTAACGGTTTGGTGCGCTTTATCCACTAATGGGATTGTTGGACCATTTTTTTTAAATGCCCGAGGCCAGGCAATTAATGTCAATAATGAGAATTACGGGTGCATGATTACGGATTTCTTTTTTCCAAACCTGCGAGTTCATCCATCGTTCTTATCACACACGTAGTTCCAACAGGATGGTGCGACTCCACCTAGGGCCAGTACTCGATGAATTTGCTTCGAGAAAATTTTCCTCAAAACTTGATTAATCGCTTTAGGGACATCCCGTGGCCAGCGAGGTTACCGGATTTGACTCTAATGGATTTTTTTAAGGGGCTACCTCAAAGGGAATGAGGGGCTACCTCAAAGGGAAAGTCTACACCAATAATCCGCGAAAAATATTTCGCGGATTATTGGTGTAGACTTGTGAATGTTTTCCTTTAAGTCCGCAATAGCGGACTTAAAGGAAAACATTCGTCGTGAAGTCAGCGCAGTTCAACCGAGCCTATCGCAGAGTGTCGCACGAAACCCGAGGCTCCGTTTCGAACAGTGTCTGCAACTTGACGGAAGACATTTGGAGACATAATTT
>WUAW01011484.1:10603-23793 GCA_017165845.1 Thaumetopoea pityocampa | reverse complement strand
CATCTCGTAGGTGGCCGTCCCACACTGCGCTTGCTAGTACGTGGTCTCCATTCAAGGACCTTTTTGCATATCCTTATAGTTAATTAGTTTTACCCTCATATCTTCTGGCATTCAAATTTTCTCTGATAGATAACTAAATTGTGAGTTAAGCTCATCTTACTGTGATCTCCAAGATATCTACAAAGCATGGAGTTTGTGGCAAATCTTCCCTTTTAAGGACGAGGTTTATGTTCAGCAGTGGATTTCCATAGGCTACTGCTGACGATGATGATAAAGTATAATTAATAATATAAGTATGGAGAAAGAAAAAAACGACGTTACGTTGCGAGGAATGGGGTTGGTAAATAGCTGGTAGCGAAAGTAGCGCTTATTAACTTGCGCAACGACTCAATTAGCAGAGCACATTTATAGTCCTGACGTGTGTGTTACATTATAGTCCATTACGCACCATTCACATGGCGTAGTCTCATCTCATCTACACTGTCGCTTAATCTAATATTGCATTGAATTTACTACTTTCCTTCACTATTCCAACAAATCTTCTTTTTTTTTATTCTTCCTTAACTTCGATAACCCTTATATATCAGACAGCGGAAGATTCCAACCTTTAAAATCAAATTTTGAAATGATCGTAACTCTTGACTTTTCCATTCTTCTTTTATTTTTCATAGTGCCAATCGGCTACGAAATCGCGCCATTTCTGTCAGTGTCGAGTGTATATACCTATATTTGAAATTATATAATATTTTTCATGTTAACAATAAAATATCGGTGTGTCACATTTTATTGCTTTTAAAATTCCCACAGGTCTATTGTCGTCTTGAAAAAATATTCACTTTGCTATGTTAGTCACAGTTTTTTACCACGTTTCAATACTGTTCACGATTAATGACGATTAATACACAAAACAACACCAAATTTATATATTAAACATAACAATAAACTAAGTAATATAAAACGTTAAAATAAAACTTCAAGTAATGCTTCACTCGGGTTGCCGCCAAAACTTCCTTTTCCATTCTTATACTTGTCTTAAATATAAAATTGTCGTATTCCACTCAATGATTACGTCACCGCTGTCACAATATGTTTATCTCAATATATTTATCTCAATAACATTATTGTGTCTCTCACTTATCCGAATTTAACTCAATAGATTTATATTGTCTTTCTTAAAATTTTCTATCAATGGATTTATCTTAGAAAAGGGTAAGCACCCTTTGAGTCGGCTCATGCATCAATTCACTTGTCTCCGCGAAATGATGGGTGTCTCTACCCGAAATATCGTTCCATACCTGCCAAATTTGGGCTCCTCGTCTGCTCCGGTGGCATTGTCTATAGACAGGATGTCATCTCAAGGTTATTGAGTATTCTGTTGGTGAATGTTTTAGTACAGAGCGAGCGTCAAAATTTATATCAAACTCATGTTTAGATCTCTATAAGATATTCAATTAGATAGTCAACCTTTTTGTTGAATAAGAAGTAATTTGTATAATTTTAAATATTACCAAGTAGTATTACAAAATATATTCATTATTACTATTTGGGATCATTATCCAGATTAGGTACACAAAGGCTTATTAACTTGAAATCAATTTTTATTGATGGAGAACCCATGGCTATATTTTAAAAGTTCTATTTGTGGCAATCAACACTTGTTTATTATTATTTACTTAGTGGCACTCGCCGACCGCTGCCGCGCCACAGTCGCTTCGCTCGCTCGGCTCGTGCGTTTTTTATAATAACCTAACATGGGCCTCTTTGTTTCGCTCGTCGTCACAGCTGTTTTTGGCTATTTATTGTGTTATTTTGTCTTTAACAAAAATTTTTACACCCACCACTACAGTAAAATCGTAAGTACTACAATAAATATGGCGGCTTCCATTACGATCTAATTTTAATAATTTCAAATATTCTTTACTCAAAAGTGGTTGAATTGCCCCAAATGAAACTTTTAAAATATACTCTATCGATTAATTTATTTCAAGTCATTAAACCTCTGTGTCACTAATCTGGAGAATTACCCAATTTAGTATGTTAGTTATAATTTGTATCTTGTAAATATTGGGAATAGATCTGTATATTAAATATCAACAATATTTTTATCGATGACGGAGTATCCTAAACCTTATCAGTAACTTTTAAATAAAGTCTAACTACGTATTCCCTTGCAAATAATCACAAATAATCTCCTCAATTAGGGAGGCGTATTTTTTAATACTAATGAGCATTATTAAACTTAACGTCACTAAACCGCTGTAGTTTGCCAAGGCACTGTACATTCGCACTTATATAAATGAAAGAGACAAAATTTTGGAGGTGATATATATATTAATATATTATATATTAATATAAGTTCAGGGAGTATTTAGTAGGATCAGGGAGTACTTAGTGTTTTAGCCTGTCCGGTAAATAGACTTAAGTATACGGGTAAGCGATCCTGGCCCTCCGAGCTACTACTGTCTCTTCTCACTCCTTCCGAGATAGTAAGTAACCTACGAGTATATCCTATGGTCATTTTCATAGTCCTTCTCAGTGTTTTCATATTCCTTTCTCAATACATCTTTCCTACCTCATCCTCTTTCCTTTCCTCTCCACTAAGCCATGGGAACGTAATGAGGCACTTTAACACTTTTGAATCTTAAAAAGTCAGCGTCGTGGTTCGCTACTCGACGCGTTTCCTTGCCCGCAGGGGCGAAATGTGGACTGCGGATAGCCACTTTACTACATTAAACGATCGTATTAGGTTGGTTGTGGATCGTAAAAGAAATGGTCTCTGTCTACCCCAATGGGAAAGCGACGTGAATGTGTGTATATATGTAATATGTACTATGGTCTTTGCCTGCCCTTATGGGATATCGGCGTGAGTGTATGTATGTATGTAAATTAATATATAAAAATTTTAATGTGTTCAGGATGGAAATCGAAATACCAAAATGTACATATGTACGAGTATATTTGTATTGTATCCAAGCAACTAACTAATAATTTAATTTTGTTTGTTTCAGGTGTACAGATAGCATATTTTGCGATAATAGGCACCCAAATGTTCATGATCGTTCTAAGCATATTTCTGTTCTACGGAATATACAAAGTGAGTATATTAAGTTTATTAAGAATAAAATTTGTTTGCCCGCATGGGTGTGTGAAGTCTACCAACCCGCACTAGGCCAACGCGGTAGACTACGACCTAATCCCCCTCCTGATCAGGGGAGGTCCGTGCCCCTGTAGTGGGGACGATGTGGACTGGGGATGATGATGAAAATTTGTTGTGTGGCGCCGGCATAATAATAGCGTCACTCCATCTCTTTCCGTGTATGTTGTGAGAACCATCTAAACCAGAGGTTCCCAGACTTTTTATCTCATAAATCACTCAAAATTTAGCCGGTTCCGGTGGACCCCCTGCAGCTACATTTCTACCGTATTCACAAAATTCGACAAAAAATGTAAAGATTAGATCTAACTATGGAAATTTGCGTACGCCGACGTAGAACCCCGTCGAGTCTCCCGTGGACCCCCGGGGGTCCACCTGGACCACTTTGGGAACTGAGGATCTGAAAGTCGTACCAGTATCCTGGTAGCATATCACGGGCACTAACGTTATCCTGTTATTCTGCCTAGTGTGGAGATTATGGCAATTCACTCCTTTTTAAGGATACCCATGTTCAGCAGTAGATTACCACCGGCTTATGATGAAGAGTAAAATGAAATATTCAAGGAAAACTTAGTGCTGGTTAAAATAATTAAGCGCCATTAATTATTTTAATTATTTATAGAAAATATTTATAAATTAATTTACCTCAAAGGTTCCTATTCTGCACTGCATGTTAATATTGTTATATTTGTATACGTAATCTACGATGATAAGACGAACCTATCATCATTATCATGAGCTCATGGAAATCACTGCTGCACATGGACCTCTACCATAAAAAGGGGGGCTTTGCCATAATCTTCTTGCATGGCAAGCGTCTTGTAGATCGTAGTAGATTTTGACTAAATTACAGATTAACGCTGCAGTCCATTATCCGGGTACATCTCTTAGTTCTTACAGCATCCGCTGGGAGAAATTGTGTCACGCTATTATTATGTATGTCTGTGCCACACGGCAATTATCTTACAAATTCTGATGGATTTAATTCAGTACTTTTTGAAATTTGTAAACATACATACACTCACGCCTCATTCCCATTGGAGTAGGCAGAGTCCATTTGATTCCACCTGCTATGATCGTTTAATGTAGCAAAGTGGCTATCCGGAACCCAGATTTCGCCCCCGCGTGCAACGAGACGTGCCGGGTGGCGAACCACGACGCAGCCATTTAATAAGGGTCAAAGTGTTAAAATTCTTCATTACGTTCCCATGGTAAAACATATTCTGTATATTACTAAGACACTCAAAAAAGTAGATTCATATCTAAGTTTTTTTTTTCGGATAAACCTTATCTCGTTTACATAACTCGCGGCCTTCAGAAATTTANCGCTATTATTATGTATGTCTGTGCCACACGGCAATTATCTTACAAATTCTGATGGATTTAATTCAGTACTTCTTGAAATTTGTAAACATACATACACTCACGCCTCATTCCCATTGGAGTAGGCAGAGTCCATTTGATTCCACCTGCTATGATCGTTTAATGTAGCAAAGTGGCTATCCGGAACCCAGATTTCGCCCCCGCGTGCAACGAGACGTGCCGGGTGGCGAACCACGACGCAGCCATTTAATAAGGGTCAAAGTGTTAAAATTCTTCATTACGTTCCCATGGTAAAACATATTCTGTATATTACTAAGACACTCAAAAAAGTAGATTCATATCTAAGTTTTTTTTTTCGGATAAACCTTATCTCGTTTACATAACTCGCGGCCTTCAGAAATTTCTTTACATAATTTTATGCGCCCTTAAAACTCCAATCTCAACGCTTTCTCGATCGTAAAAAGAGAAATATATATTCTATTTTGTAACTAAACTTATATTTGAAAGGTTTTAAAGTCTAACCTGTAACATTTTCTGGAATGTTATTTTGTTTGTGCAAAACTCATATATATATTTTGAGTTTGTCTATGAAAATATAAAATTGTGATTGTAAGTGATAAAAAAATCTTCTTCTACTTAATTTATAATATTTGACCAATTCGGTACAATTCTGCCAATATCCGTTGTGGAAGTATCATTAACTTAGGGGAAGTCAGCGGTGGAAATAATAAATGACAGTAGAAGGGCAGAAGGTGCTTCGACGGAAAATCCTACGACTAGGCTAATAAATCTGGAAAGAAAACAACGCGAAAATACATAGACACGCTGTTAGTAGGGTTAGTCAGACAAACGATTGTTATAATATGTACGATTATATAAGATTACGTATAGGCATGTGTCTTACATTGGGATTGACAAATCAAACAAATCAATTAATGTGTTGCTTTGTAAACAAGGAAACGATATTTAAAGTTTATTGTTGATTATGTCAATTCTTTTGAACACTTTGGATTATTTAAAATTAAATACACTTTTATCAAAACACACGAACTCGATATCTTCGTAGTTTATTCTTCATTTTACTACCTACCTACCCTCTTTATTTTATTTATTATTGTTTATAGACACGCGATGCGATTAAATTTAAAATATAAGTAACAGATCCTCTTTACATCTATTTAAAAGTTAATGAGGGAATTATTTACTCGTAAAATTTGATGTTAAAAATTTACATATAATTGAAATAAAAGAGGGGAAAAAGGTATAAGAAATAAGACATTTAAATGCGGTAGCGCGAGGGAAAAAATTGAATTTGTAAAAAATGATATGTCAAAATTCTTGACAGTTAATTGACTTCTTATTAAGCATAAACAGTTCAATGTTAAATAATGTAAGTTGAGAAGCATTTGGTTATTTTAGTTAGCAGATAGATAGAGTACATTGTAAAATGTACTCTGCCCTGACTAAAGGTAAGCCAATGATAGACAGCTGTGACCAAAATCCTCAGAATAAAGTTTTTATTATCCCCAAAATCCCGAAATTAGCGAATAATGGAACGCCATATTACGGCAAATAATGTATTCTGAAACAAACATCATTTTATTAATCACAAAGGAATTTTGAAATACGAATAACGAAAAAAAGCCTGTATGTGATTCATCTGAATTATACATAGTAGCTACATTATATTTCGTAGCCTTAGAATACACAATTTAAATTTTTTATCAATTACTCTTATTTTACTTTCGCCGTTTGTAAATATTAACTAACACTTAATTAATTATTAAAAAGCATATGATTTCGAAACGTTGGAGGTGCCTTGAATTCTAACGCGAGATTTAAGACCTGTTAGTGCATAAGTCCTTAACTGTAATAATACAACACATATATAATATAAACTTTATTTAAGCCCATAAAGAACTGTAATCGTTTTTTTATAATTCAAGAGCGTCAAGACTTATGACTACAAAAACGACGCTTTTAATTTTTCTGCAAATAGAATTGTTTGTCTTGAAACGGCTTCTTTTATTTATATTATTTTCGTACACAAAGGGTACAATTATAATAAAAAAAGATTTGTTGTTATTTTCTTGTTACGTTTGTTTTGTTTCTACTAATTATTATGAGGTGAGAATTTGTTAGGTACGTTAATCTGCGAGTTTGTATTCAAACGGCTGGTTTTCTTTGATTATTATCGTACATATCTAAATATAAAAATTGTAATTAAAATTGTTTGTTATTTTCTTGTTGAGATTTCTTGCATAGCGCATTGAATTAGAATAAAGTCGCATACATTTTTCACTTCAGTTTTCATGTTATTCCTCTATAAGTGAAATATACAGCTTAAGATATGATTGTTTAAGATAACCTCTTTCTCATCGGGTTAAGATATCCTCTTTCTCATCTCAAATATTTTTACACTCTAAGGTTTGCTGGAATTTCTTCCAGCAAACCTTTTTCTCTCATTTTTAAGTTAAGCTCGCCTTTGTACATAATTTTTCCTTATGTAAAAACGTATTTATCTGTTTATGTACAATAAAGAATAAATAAATAAATAAATTGTTAATTAATTTTTAAGAGACAGACATCCATTTTACTTGTTCAATTAAATACGCTTTACAGAAGTGAATGTGAAACATTTGTTAGATCTGCCTACATAGATGCAAGGATTTAGAGTACTTGCTATAAAAGAAAAACTGTGTTAATGTTCTGAACATGAAATAAGGAATTCAGGTCACTTCTGATCCCATGGTCTGAAGTGCTACGCTTACAACCTTAAAGGTTAAAAAGTGGAAGGGTAAATCATAAAATTGCGAGGGTTAGGTTATTATTATGCGTGGTACGTGGTGCGTGGTGTAGACGCATTCTCTAACATGAATGGCTTGTCGTAGTTTGTTTTTACACGGAACATGGCACTTTATATAGAAATCCACTGAATATTTTTTTTATATTTTATTCTACATAACATACAAACTGGTCTAATCCCAAACTAAGATTCCCTGTACTCTGGTTACTAGATAAGAATATACATATTTACACAGATAAATACTAATACATATACAGTCAAATACATTCATGACTCGGATACAAATATTTGCGCACATCATACAAAATTTTCCCGTACCGGGATTTAAACCCGGTACTTATTGGCATAGAAAATAGAGTCCCTGTCACTGTACCAAATATCAGATATACACAGGAAAAGGGTAGTCTTCATGTATTTCAGGAAACCCAGTTTGCTTCAGCAGCACAGCTCCTCTAAGTTAGATCCACGCGTCAGTCAGTCTCAGACAATTAGTGGGTTTGTAAAAGACAACAAACACTAGTAACTATCATGTTGAATAAGGGTAGGGCGAGAAAACATCTGAACATCATATAGAATATCACCTTTACCCACATTCAAAATTATAAACACTCTCAGTCATTGCATATTACAATAATATAAAAATACGTTTAGTCTAAGACTTTAGCTCCCAAAGTAGTCCAGGTGGACCCCCAGGGATCCACGGGAGATTCGACGGGGGTCTACGTTGGCGTACGCAAATTTCCATAGTCAGATCTAATCTTCACATTTTTTTGTCGAGTTTTGGGAATATGGTAGAAATGTATCTGCAGGTGGTCCACCGGAATCAGCTAAATTTTGAAAGTGGTCTATGAGGAAAAGAAGTCTGGGAACCTCTGGTCTAAGACATCATTTATGTTGCAGGAAAACGTTGCATTTCTAGTGCCGTGGGTGGTCGGCTGTATGACTTTCATGGCTCTGGAAGCTATGGCAATGGTGTACTCCAACATACTTAGAGATCACGTGAACAAGGTAAATTTATATTTATCTATATTAATATTTTAAAAATAAAACCCTTTTTACTCTTTATTCACAAAATCGATTAAACATCTTCGAAAATCTAAAAATTCGAAAATCTCATAATCCTTTAAAAAGAAAAACTTTGTCCTTCATTAATAAGTGCCAGCATGTCATGATAAATCATATCACTAAAGTGATAGTCTAGTGGCCTCAAGCAACAGAATGCCAAGCAATCTCAAATTTTTAACTTCGAGTTATTTAAACTCAAAATTTAAAATTTTTAAACTTTGTTTCGAAACCATGTTATAATAATTAATTATTAAAACGGTAAAGCAAAACATCGTGAGCAAACCTAACATATTTTCTCGAGAGCATGTGAAGTCCGTCCACCCGCATTAGGCCAGCGTGGCGGACTAAATGCTCTCGTTCTGCTTCACTGAGACCTTCAGTTGAGTTCCCTTCAGTGCGACAGTAGACGGATTGTTGTTGTTGATGATGATGATATTAAGCACGATGTTATATTATCTTTATAAGTAGGTTGATAGATAGTAGACATTTTTATTAGGAACTAGCTTTTATCTGCGGCTCCACCCACGTAAATGTCGGTTTACCGCTACATGAAAAATCCCAAAGCAATCATCGATTTATATAAAAAGCCTACCAACCACTTTTACTTGAGCTCTCGTATCTTAACGACGGCTACTAAAACAGCGATCAAGCTGTAACTTCAATTCTATTGAACCGATTTTGATAAAACATGACGCAATATTACGTCTGAATAGTATCTTTAAGACTGCAACAATTTTATCAAAATGTACCTGCTGGTTTTTGCGTGAAGCCCGAATAAACAAGCAAAGATCGACGATTTGCTTTCAGAAGCCCTTAATTAGTCGATTTAAGTAGTTTTTTTTTTAATAATTTGATTTATAAAATTTGATATTTTACAATTTTATAATAGTAAATATAGAAAGGAGAGTATCTGATGCAGAAATAACTAAACGGTTCATGAGATCGTGGATTGCTATTATTGCGGTGAATATGGTTGTGAGACTCGTTAAACTGATTACTCCCAGTCCCTACAGTCTTTGTGACAATTAGTGCCTCTTAGACACGTTTTTAATATTTTATACTAATTATAATACATCTTTATCTAAACGCGTCTCTCTCACTCTGCCCTTCTCTTTGTAGCTGACAACCGGACACATTGTAGTCAATGCTATTTAATTAAAATAAATAGATAAATTTGGTTGTCTGTGCTTATATACAGTTTAATTAAGAGCTTCTGAAACCAAATCCGTCGATGTTTATTTGTTTGTTTGTTTGGGCTTCACGCAAAAACGAGTAGATTTTGGTTAAACTATTACAGTCTTAAAGGAACTATTCCAACTTAAATACTGCGGCAGGTTTCATTAAAATCGGTCCAGTAGGATAGAAGATACAGGTTGATCCATGTTTTAGTAGCCGCCGTTAAAGTACGAGAGGTCAAGTAAAAATGCTTGTAAACTTTTTATATAAATTTATGATTGTGTCAGGATTTCCTATGTAGCGGAAAACCGACATTCACGCGGGTGGAGCCGCGGGCAAAAGTTAGTTACATACATAAGTTCACGCATTTTTCCCTGACTCTCCAGCGGGGAATCGAACCCTGGTTTTCCGTGTGACATGCGGGAATACTGACCACTATACTACCGAAGAATTGAGGTAGGCAAAGACCACTTCTTTCCACTTGCTACGAGCAAAGTGATTATTGGTAGCCCACTTTTCATCCCCGCGGGAAACGAGACGTGTAGGTTGGCGAGCGATGACGCCGCCATTGTTATAAGGTTCACAAATGTTAAATTTCCTCATTGTGTCCCCACAAAAATCAAGGGTAATACTGGTCCAACCAAAAAGAACCCTGCATGTTGGGTAAGGCTAGCTATTATCCTGGATCTAGCAAATTTCCTAACTAGCGTTGTTGACTAGTCAGGAAATTATGTATACCGAAACGCGAAGAGAATAAGTTTTAGTAAACCAGTAAGTTCCAATGATTTTTGAAACTTTAGAATATGTATAATATAATGTTATAATAATATTCTGGACAGTCAAATATATTGATCCAGTCCTAAACTAGGATTCCCTGTATCTTGGACACTAAACAACGCACATGATTCAGATAGAAAAAAATTGTGTTCATTGCACAATCTTTACCAACTACCCCTACCAGGATTCCAATCCGGAACTCATTGACACAGAGGGCAAGGTTACAGCCATTATGGCAAGCAGTTGTCAAAAAGTCTAAATAGATATGCCATCTATACAATTAACCCATTTAACATTCGGTCATGTTAAGCGCTGTTAAGCCCATAGCCAAGCTCAAATGCCAACCACAGACTACGCTACGAACCCCCTTAATCGTATAAATTGTTTGTTGTTTATTAGTTTTTCTTTTCTTCTTTGTTGTTAATTAGTTGGGAATAATGCGACTGACATGTCCGGTTATTTATTTTTAATTATTTGTCCTTAGCCATAGATACATGTTCTTCAGCCGTACACATATTATTTATTTTACCAATTTAACGATAAAATTTTGATATATCAAGTTTTAACATTAATCCGAATATTACCACACAATAACTGGAGTAGTGTAACCTCAGGCTTATTGCTATGAAAAAAATACGGTCAATTTGCTATGTTAGTCACAGGTTTATTGCAATATTTCAACATTGTTCACAATTATTGATGATTAATACATAAAATAACTACAAGTTTATATCTTAAACATCACAATAAACTAATATACAACGTTAAAATAAAACTGCAAGTGATGCTTCACTCGAATTGTAGTCAAAACTCTAGTTAAACAAAAGCCTTTAAGGAAATAAAATCACATTCGTTGGCAGAATGAAATATATGCCTCCTCCAATAATTGGTACAGTGGCAGTGGCTGTGCTTTCTGTGTGAATGAGTCCTGGATAATCCTGGTAGGGATAAACCTTGTGTGGTCAGCACAAATATTTGTTTCCGTGTCATGGATGTATATAAGGATGTATATAAGTATCGATGTCTAATACCCAACATACAGGAAATCCTAGTTTGAGACTAGGTCAGTGTGTGTGAAAGTGTTCATAATGTTTATTATTATTATGAGTATTATTAATGATCGCCATACTGAACGACTGAACCGCCAAAATCTACCAGTCATCTGCAACCTCAATTAAGTCATCGGTCCACCTAATCAGAGGTTAACTCATATCATGCTTTCTCGTTCAGCATTTTTATGAAGATAATCGTATATAATCTTTTCTCTTATCGTCATGAACGTTAAAGGACAAAAGTTCGGATGGTTCATTAGTGGTCTTTGTTACTTCGAATGAGTTGTTATCAAATTAATCATAGTTACAATTATGAAAGTGATATATGTACCTTCGACTTTGCCGCGGAGGTTAAGGTCAACATTGCCGACATAGTAATTAATTTCCAACATTCAAGGGTGAAACAATTATATACATGTAAGACGCTGAAAGCAAAATTTTAATTGATAATAATTTTAATGAACTTATTTGCAGAATTCAACACATTTCCTTCGGGCAAACAGAGCATTTCAAATGTAATAAGAAACATCGTGTCAACACACCATCTGCTTGTGGATGTCCACTGTTAGACATGACCTCGCCCTTATAAAGGAGTGACACACCAGAATTTCCACACTTGACAGTCGTTTTTAAGATCGCAGTAGATTTAGATCGCAGTAGATTTAGATCGCAGTAGATTTAGATCGCAGTAGATTTTAGACTGAGTAACAGGATAGCGCCCGTGACTTCTCGTAGCTGATTCTCATAGCACCCACGGGTAGAGATCAGATGACGCTGTTATTACGCCAGCCCCACACAGTAATGTCATTTTACATAGGTCTTTTTATCAACAGTGAAATTTTTAAGTACACCTACTATGCCCACTCAGACAAATTTAAAACATTGTTTCGAAATTGAAAACACTATTTTACCTTCCTCTTTGTCTGATAATTCAAATTATTTACGGCAACTGATTGGCTCAATTGGTAAGGATTCTAGGCCAAATTATTCCAGATTTGAATCCTGATAGGAGCAAACTTTGTGCGATGAGCAGGAATATTTGTACCCGAGTAATTGACATTTATCTTTATAGATAAGTAAGTGTATCGTTATTTAGTACCCAAAACATATGAAATCCTAATTTCGAGGTAGATCAATGTTTTAATTTAGATAAAAAAAAGAAAGAAAGAAAGTGTCTTCAATATTATTAAAAAACAGAATCCCATAAGTTCAAACTGCATGGAAGCATTTAAGCTTAAATCCATACAGCCACATTAACCTATGATATTATATTCTTGACGCCATATCAACTCTGTGATGTTGGTATAATTACCATGTGTCTCGCCTATATCATATATTATCTAACTACACTATTTTAAAATTGTTAAATCTCAAATTTTAAAAATGTCAATTTTAAAATCAAACTATACAGATCGACTCATTAAGGGGTTTTGAAACCAAATCCATCGACGTTTGTTTTTTTGTTTGTTTATTTGCTCGAGCTTCACGCAAAAACCAGCGCGTACCAGTTGGTCCAACTACATATTACAGTCTTAAAGACACTATACCGACTTAAACAATGCGACATGTTTCATCAAAATCACTCTAGTCAAATTGATCCCTGATCCTTGATCCCTGTTTTGTTAGCCACCTTTAAAGCACGAGAGTTCAAGTAAAAGTAGTAAGGCCAGGGGAGCCGCGAGCAAAAGCTAGTAATATTTATTATCATATATCATATCGCGTATCACGCCTATGTCATATATTATAAATTTAATATGCCAATAGCGGCAGTCAGCTCACAGATGCAAAGAAACTATATAGCTAACGCAAGGACTAAAAAATATAATATATATATATA
>WUAW01011482.1:2577-14008 GCA_017165845.1 Thaumetopoea pityocampa | reverse complement strand
GAGAGGGATTAGGCCGTAGTCTACCGCGCTGGCCTGGCGCGTGTTGGTAAACTTCACACACCCGTGCGAGCATTCAGGTTTCCTCACGAAGTTTTCCTTCTCCGTTGAGTAGATTGGTGTCTACAATGTAGACCGTATATAAATTTGTAATAACACGGTGGTACAGGACTGGGATCGAATCCGCGACCACCGATGTACTCTGTAACCGCTCCTGTGCATGTATTCAAGTAAAACATCAAAACGGCACACAGCGCTCGAAAATACCAAATCTGGTGGCAACGAAGGTGGTAAAATTATCCAAAGTATCGAACGCACTGTGCAAACAATTTGCTACAAACTGAAAACAAATTCACTTGACTAAGTGGATAGATTCGTCACTATCCCCAACACTAGCCTGTGAAAGCCCATTGCTGGACATAAGTCTCTTCATTAAAAAGATAATAGTGGAGAAATTTGAACGTCCAAATCACCGCCGCTGATCGAATGAGTCGGCGCGCGAAATTTTATGCGAATTCAAAATGGCGCCCAGCAAGCAAAATTGTCAGATGCCTGAGTAGAAAATGCGTAGAAAGCGCTTCAACAAGCGCGGATTTTTTTAATGAAAATGCAAAATTTCCATTTTTGCACAAAATGCCTGAAATAATTTGAAATGAATGCCACACATAATACAGGTATTGTCAAAATCTTTGCATTATCTTGGGTGGCATGGCTAAATGAAATAAAAAGTGTGCATCTTAATTTAATCCAGATTGTAAAAAGTGAATACGTGAGATAAAACTGGTGTATCTGGTAACACTGAAACGAATTAAAAGTGGTGGGTGCATCTGGCAACACTGGTGCCAAGTGAAGGCGAACTGTTTGCTTGGTTGCGTGATACTTGTTTGCACATAGTTACGGGTAGTTATTATGTATACAACGTCTTTTCAGTGTTAGACCGTGCTTTGAAATATCTTAAACAATGTAGATAATAAAATTATACCTTATACATCAATAAAACTCTAGAAGTTCCTTGTAGTGAGACATAGACGATTACTTATTAACGGCTCATATAAATTGTAGTCTGCTTCTAATTGATTGTCTCTGCACTACCCAGAGGTTGACTGGTAGACAGCAGTAGGTAAGTCTTTGGTAAACAGCTGGGGGTTGTCTAAGTCTATATCTCCCTAATTAGGTAGTATTAAAACTCAGTTCTTTGGGGTATCAACTGCAATATATCTTCAATGAAATTGGAATAGTATATCATCATGCTAGGTGAATGGCAAGTCCCGTTCTCTATGATAAATAATACGAAGAATGGACTTCTTCAGTTTCTTTTATGTCATTGAACGACCAACAATAGTAGAGACTGCCATTACCTCTGCAACGATAGAAGATCTTAACTCAAGCCCGAATAATGTTAGGGTTGCTGGACAGTTGTTTAAAATGTTCTTTTCGTTAATTTCCAGATCAGCGGCAAAAAAGTAAAGGAGGTTCTAGCAGTTGTTGTTCGGCGTCCTGCTGCATACTGTAATGGCTTCCCGCTGGAGCGGGACGCAGCTATACGCGCGGCGGCTGGGGCGAGCGAGACACCGACACCGTCGCTGGGAGGTCAACTGCAATGTGTTCAGTGTATAACGATACAGCGTCGCCCACAACCTTGTCATATTTCTAAACGAAGTAAAATATGTTGATATGTGTTACTATTAAATGTTTTATTGTCAATTTTAGTAAAATTGTTTTTTTAAAAAAAGTCTAGCACAAAATTGTTGATGAGAAAAGAAATCCAATAAAAGCTTCGTTTAAAAATATAGCAAGTGTTGCCATACGTCACTGTTTCTTTGGACAAAAATTTGGATAGCTTTATAAAACAATATTGTATATCTCACCGCGTAAATTATAGCTCCTTTTATAGATATCTGCCGCCGAAACAACTTCAAAATTAGTAGACACCTGGGATATAAGGTCTGTCGGTGTAAGTAAGCCTATGATTTGAAATTTTTCCCGGACTAAACTGTTTGGGTTCAAAATAGTTTACTTTATCCCGACTATCCACGTTTAATTACGAATGTTTAGTATTATAATTTAGGCCATCGTGTATGAATTTATATAAAGTTATCGAGATATTTATAAAAAAAAAATACAAATTATTTAGTAAATAAAATCGGAGTGTGTAAATTGCCCTCGTTTGCATTGTAAATAGTTATAATTGAATTAAGGGAACGTTTTATCTCGGATAAAATTTTGTGATAAGTTCTTGCAATATATTCGATATATATATTTTTTCTTCTAAATTATGCTATTTACTGCGCTAGAGTTAGTTAAGATCGTGTACAATGTTGGCGCGGATCCGACGCGTCGGACGGCAGCCGTCATGCATATGTTTACTTCGATGAAATAATATGTAAAAGGTCCCACGACGCGGCGACTGCCGACTCTGGAACGCAAAATTTTTAGTGAAGCACTAGAACAAATTTTGATGACAAAAATAGTTACGTCTCGCTTTAAAGTCTGTACATGCTTACATTAATAGAAGACACGTTTAGACATTAATTAGAGATAATATGCGAGTGATCGCGAAACCGTTAATATTTCAAATATTTTTTGACACCTCGTACCATCACCGTAGTTTCGTTTTGTAAATATTTATATTATATACCTGTTTTGTATCATTTACATCACATTGTCCGTTTGCAGTTTTTTGGCATTTTATTTAGCTGTGAAATTATTCATAATGTTTCTTTTCATTTAATTGGCTTATTAATTGAGTTGTCATTTTAAATATTGTTCGGCTTAGCCTTAATTTTTTTGTTATAAGCTTAAAATGTCTTTCGTTACGTTAACATGTGTTCGTTTAGACGCATAATATGCAAATTTTTTTTGTGATAGTACAAATAAAAATTATTCATTCATTCTGACGTACGAAGGAAACGAGAACTCAGTGGTAGAATTAAGCAGTATTAACCGAAAACCGAAATAAGACAACACATGTTTGGTGTGCGTTAGTTTTGTCCGATTAGAGGCTTCATTCTGATAATCGAATAGTGTCAAGATGATTTAACGATAGGCGATGAATTATTTTAACAATCGACTTATTAGTAGTTACTAATTTACCAGTTCGAATGCAAAATTAGTAGTATACTATTTCGTCTAATGCAATAATTATTACTAATACGGGGAAATGATAAGTTGAAAAATTATTTTTAACCCTTTATATATTCAAAATCGTACCCGTGTATAAATATTTATTTAATAGTACGCCTTTAAATACCATAAAAATGTATTTTTCAATTTAAATAATATTCCACAAAAACGCGGGTGTGTGGTCACATGACCACGTGTGACGTCATTGTGCAATAAACAAACTAAGGTTATGTGAAAAGTTGATTTTGCTTAAAGTTTACTATCAATGCTGTGCAGTGTAATGTGCAGGATTTTATAATATTATAAAAAGTAATAAGATACAAAAAAAATCCGATAACCTAACAACGCTGTCAAATGTGTATATTTATTGAACGTAGACGTCACGATTTCCGTTTAGCGTTTTCAATCAAGTGAGTCCAAGATAAAAAAAAAATCTTAATTTTCCCAAGAGAAAATTTAATAAATTATTAATTATTTTTTTCCGTACTTGTATGTTTTAAGCTTCTTATCTATGTAACATTATTATTATTATTAAATCATTAATTTTAAATTTAAAACATACTATCAACTCTCCAATTAGTAATGGATGGACAGTTATTAATACTGGTAACACGTTCACAGTTTACAGTTCGACGAGTCGGTCGCCTTCTGGTCGAATGATTTTATATACATTCGAATTATACGAATGATTTGTTGATTCGAATGAATTCATTCAATTTATTTAGTCGTACATCACTATTCTACGTTGGTATCGTAAATTGGTATAGAATCCATAACTCTTGTAAAACTAAATTTCATATTAATTTTATGTGTCATTTACCGATAAAACGAAAAACATGACAAGTGGTCTCCGAGACAGAAAAGTTCGAGGACCTCTGATCGAAATGAGCCATCGTAAATGAGTCTTTTGTAGTATATTTTTTGTCTTACGAAATAATACAGGACAGTCAAAGCGTCAAAGGTTGCCTAAGGAAAAAAAGGTTTGTTTTAATATTTGAGTTGCCATCCAAAAAATCATTTTGACACGAATTATGAACAGAATGGAGCCACAGCCAACAGCATTGACGACTGAAAGGGATCTTGCCAAAATCAAAAAAAAAATGAAAGCAACGTAAAATTGTGTTCAATGAAATTTACGAGAGATGAATGCCGCAGCAACGGGTCAGGGCTGATAGACGTTCGGTGCCTGCGCGAGTAGTTTTATTTGGTTGCTCCGTTTAGTTGCTGTATCTATTTTGTTAAGTTGTATAAAATAACTAGTTTATAATAAAACAGATACGATTTTAATTTGCATTTTTTATTTTTGTTTTGTTTCTCTTTTCAACTTGTGTATATAGATGTCGCTGTTCCGATAGTAACGTCTATAGATGAGAGGCATGGTTTGATATACAAAGGTAATGCATAGATTAGAATAACTGCAATCGGTTATTTATTAATTTAGTAACTTGTGTTTAAGTACAAATTTATCAAAATCAAAATCGGTCGACTTGATTTTTTTTTAAATTTATTTAGGAAAAATAATTACACTAAAACAAATTTAAAAAGTTAACAGACTAATCAGATACAACATCCGCAAATGGATTTAAGAAAAAAAATTATATAACTCTAATTATAATTAAATATGTATACATTTTGTGCTTATGTAAACAAAACTAGGGCACTGGTGAATCAAAATCAAATGCAAAGAGACAATATAAGAAATTAAAATTAATCCAGTCGGAGAAAATTGAATAAATAAAATCTAAACAAATAGAGAAGACGATAAAAACCAGTCGGAGCGAGTGCGGTGGACTATAAAGCGATGGTAGTCTTGTAAATTTTAATTTTGCGCTGAAAAGGGAAAATATATACAAATATGAAATAAAACTTGAATTAGCCAACGGTTTGTATCAGAACGAGCAAGCTGGTAATCTAATTTTATATACCAGACAATCGTGAGAAGTCAACGATTAAGGGACAGATCAAATCATACGAGGTCTGTTTTCCAAATTATACTCATTTACGAATCAGTCTCAAGGCGAATGGCGTAGAAGCCGGGCGCGCTCTGTACATAGATAATTCACTCGAATGAAATTATTCTTACTCGCATCACTAATATTTATAAATATACAAAGCTATATAGAATAACAGCTTATGACATGTTATGTATAGTCCGACTAATTGTATGGCGTTTCGTTGTGGCCATAGCTCGATGTCTTCACCGTGTTTTGAATATTTCCATAGGTTTAGTATATTAAATAATCTCACGTATAATTAATGTCATAAAAGTTCCCGCGCAGCTTAATCTCCACATATTTCATTTAAATAACGCACAAAAGTATTTACGAATATTTTTTTTTGGATCATACTCAAGAGTAGGTTATAATTCAAACTAGAATAATGAGTGTTGATGTTATAATTCAAATCTATATTATGTTAGGTTATATAGGAGACACCAATTTACTTAACGGAGAAGGAAAACTTCGTGAGAAGATCTGCATGCCCGCATGCATGGGTGTGTAAAGTCTACCAACCCGCACTATGCCAGCGCGGTAGACTACGGCCTAATCCCCCTCCTGGTTAGGGGAGGTCCGTGGTATTGGGAATGAATATGGACTGGGGATGATATTGCATAGTGACGTAGATTAATCAGGGTTCATTGTCAGCCGTCTGTGCGCGTTGAAATCCTACTAGCTAATTAACTATACACAATGTCTACTCCAGTAATTTTGCTTCAGTTGTCACATGCCCCATTTAATCACCCTGTATAAGTATGACGTGCTGCAGACAGATACTGAGCATATCGACGGTTGATAGGTAATAGTTTATAAGCGACAAAAACCAAATTGTTCAGGAGAGCAGTTTAAAGTTTGAAACTACAAAAAAAATGGACATAATTTTTATTGTCATATCGTGAAAATGGGAACAGCTCTAGAATCAAGAAAAATAAAAGCATAAATTGGCAAAGCATTTATTTATTTCGACGTTGTTTCGTGTGGTTTTATGCCGCTTAGATAAATTCTTCTTGATTACATCAATCAATTGATTGAGTTTTATTGCTTGAGCAAAAGTGGCATAAAAGTCACTGTAGAGCCCACGGGAGGAAACGCATTTGAAAAAGCGGACAATTTTAAGTAGGATGGCACACGTAACTCATTTACGACCAAAATGTCGCTTATGCCCTGTACCTTTCAACCGTCGATATGTATTGCTAAACAAATTATTTTCACAGCTGACAACAGTTTTCTGCGTTAACAGCTAATAGTTAACATTAAGTTCAGCAAGATTTTCCCTCAGAACATTCTCGCAATGAATGAAATATTCAGAGGTCAGGCTGCGATTGGAACGATGTGTAAATACGATAACTCTTTAATTTAGACAAATCTAGACTAAAATATAATTAGCTTCAAGTGGGTGGATACCGTTGTGTGCCCGTTCGCAAAGATACTCATTAACATCCGCTGCGACCAGATTTGACATTGTCGAGCGCTGGGCGCCATTTTGAATTTTTACATAAATGCGTGCATTAGAGCTGTTAAACGAATATAAAAATATTAATGTTTAGCCAATTTAATAATAATAATGTTTGTCTCTCTGGCCCTGCGGAGAGACAACATCTCTCTGCATCTTCTATCGTATCTATCACGGGGAGTGTTCGAGGAATTGTTTGGGCTAATTCCAGCCGCTGAATTCATCACCGCACATCTCGCCAAAATTTAAAATTTCACTGTCGTCACTTGGATAGTTGGCGATCTACCGCTCTGCGTTTTTCACGCAATTTCTTTCCATTTACTACCATCCTGTGGAATGAGCTCATGTGGATAAGTCATGAGGACCTTCAAGAAACGAGCATACACTTAAAGGGCCAGCAACGCACCTCCGATCCGTCTGGTGTTGCGTGTGTCTATGGGCAGCGGTGATCACTTACCATCAGATGATCTGCTTGCACGTTTGCCCCTCTTATATAAAAAAAAAAACTAAATTTAAAGCCGAACACGACATTCTCGAGTAATACTAGGTCTGTAGCATCCGCGGGGCTGGCGCACGGGGCCGGATTAAAGAAAGAAAGAAAACGTTTATTTGATACAGCTAAAATAAAGATACAGAAAGAGTGAAAAAAAAACTGTTCTAAATAGGAACCCAGCCAGGCAGTATACCCGACGATGGTATTCTTCTCGATCCGAGGTCGTGTCGCTTAAACATCAAGCATATCCACATATCCTTCTATTTAAACGTGTTCTGATATGTACCCCTAAAATGTATGGGAATGATATGTTTGTAAATATATTGTATATGATAACAAAGCGGCGGAGGCTTCTCACACTGTATAGTGGACGAGAGTATTCATCTCCCCGTACACGCGACGGAGCTGCCAGCGAGTGTTACATCGTCTACGCAAACACCTTGTAAACCTGTCGATAGTATCGCAGTGCGCGATTCTTGGCGCGTTATATTCGCCTGAAGATTATTGTGTCGTACTGTTTATCGTAGTGTTGTCAATAGCACGCGCACAACTCGCACACCACTCCTCGGGTGTATGAACAGTGGGGGGAGAAGCAGCGTAAGCAGTGCGATTAAGTATTCGTGTAACACGGACTACACATCATTTAATTTTCAGTTCGATTCGAAAGAATGTTTATTTTACTTTTTTAGAATGTTTTAAATACACACACACACACACACACACACAAACACGTAAAATATATAACAACGTCTTAACAAAAAAAAAAAAAAAATCTTGGGCTGTGGAAATAATCTTGTTGTATTTTCCCTGGAGACAAGTAGCGAACAGGTGAATCAGATTTTATCATACTGATCACTCTCTCGTTCCTCTCATCGCTCGCATATTTTTTAACATGGAGAAGATTTTATATATAACTACACCAAGTCCTAAGGTCGGTTTGTGAAGTGTCAGATTTCTATTGACTAAATACTCTCATTATCAATAAATTCTTCATCAACATATTAAAGAGGCTTCGGGATCCACTCTGGATGACCGACCGAGGACCGTCAGTGAATCGCTCTTTCCAGTACTTCTCGGAGTGGGAACTTTAGAATTGCTCCCACCAGCACCTCAGTTCCTGGAGCTAATCAGGGCTGTATCAGCCGCACATGTCATATAGCTAGCTGTACCTCTCTTCTAATTGTGAGAACTTTGTCCGTAATATCCGCACATATTTGCGCATAATACCGCATAACGCGTGCTTAAGAGAGTAAGACATTGGATTACATTGGATTGAAAGATATAAAGTAAATATATTTATACGGACAAAACACTTAAACGGAAGACATATTAACTAAAAACAAAGTAAAAAAATATGCTACCATCCCCAGTCCATATGCGTCCTACTACAGGGGCACGGACTTCCTTTATAAGCAGAGGGATTTAGCCCTAGACTACCGCGCCAGCATGGTGCGTGTTGGTAGACTTCACACACCCATGCGTGCACGCAGGTTTCATCACAAAGTTTTCCTTCTCCGTTAAGTAAATTAATGTCTACAATGTAAAAAATATATACTATAAATAAACATATTTATTACGTGATTATTTAAAGAACAGAGACTACAAAAAGATCGCTTTACTCAATACACGTGACAGAAGTGAGAATGTTTTCCGTCAGAAACGTTACACTAAGCATTACACAAAAACGTTACACTCAAATTCGACCTTGAAACTTACATCACATTCAAAAAAAATCACTTAAAAAAATACGATTGTATTAAGTACATTGTTATGCGACGTAAGGAAAATATTAGCGTCACACCATCTCTTTCGGTGGGTGCTGTGAGAACCAGTTAAGGAGTGTACCAGGGTAACGGGCACCAGCGACATTCTATTATTCAACCAAAATATACAGCGTTCAGCAAAACCCTAGCGTGGAGACCATGGCAAATCCGTCCAAAGGAGGTCCATATACAGTAATGGACATCCTCGGGCTTATAATGATGATGATGATTATAATGATGATGATGATTATAATGATGATGATTATTATTATAATGATGATGATTATTATAATGATGATGATTATTATTGCTAACTTATTGCTGTAACATCAGCTGATTACAAACTCGCAGGCCGCTTTATGCCGACCCCCAATGTTTGAGTGAGTACCTCAACTCTCTCCTTCCATGTTTTAACCATCGTATGTAGAATGTTATAAGATATATGGAAACTGCTGGGTTACTCTGGTAGTGACACTGAAAGCCTGGCTCGACAAATTGAAATGCGTTCTGACCCTACCATGGTCTCGCATCATATTTTGTACGGAAGTAAGACTTCATCGCTAAAGCTTTCCTATTTCATTGAGAGGTAACTTCTTAAGCTAATAAACAGGTGCGTATCGTATCGTTTAGGATATTGATACCCAAAGTAGTCTATATCGACCCCCAGGGGTCGATGATGACCTGCAAGGGTTCCACGCCAACTGTCAAAACCACGTTTGATGTAGAAATATTGCAAAGATGTTATATTAACTACGCTTTGGGGGGTCTACCCGTACGTGAAAATCGTTACAAGTGGTCTACAAGACAAAATGTTTGAGGACCTTTGGTTTAGGACGACAGATGTACACCTACCGCAGCGCAAGAATTGGACAGCTATTTACTGACACTCGTCTGCAAAGAGTTAATAGTAACTGTGATCACTATTCCACCATCAACCGGTTGAGGTAAGTGACGAGGTTCATAAACATCACATCGCACTTGTGCCCCCTCAATGTCTTAGGAGGGAGGAGATAGGACCTATTATACTCTGTGTTATCATTTATCGGTATTAATATAAGCGTTAACCTCTAAATATCCAGTAATATTGAGTATCTTTGCACGGACCCCAACGGCGTATCTCTAAATAAATAAAATTATTAGGTATCACTGTATAACAGGTGTTTAATTACGTACATACATAATCTATATACTTGTTAATATTAATTCATAATTATAACGATGTTGATTGTCATTTTCATTTCGAAATGTTTATGGAAATAACCGCCGAGGGGACAGTTTGAAGAATGTTCTCAGATCAATTTATTTTATGACCTGGTATTAGGGCCTACCTTTAAGCCAAGTCATTTTAATATACACTTTCGCCAATTTAGCAATAAAATACTAATGTATCACATTTTATTGATTATTGACAATTAATACACAAAACAACACCAAACTTATATATTAAACATCACAATACACTAATATAAAACGTTAAAATAAAATTTCAAGTGACGCTGCACTCGGGTTGGCGCCAAAACTTTTTTTTTAATTGTAATAAGCTAGCACTTGACTACAATCCCACCCGATGGTAAGTGGCGATGTAGTCTTAGGTGGTAGAGCGCACTAGCCTAGTAGAAACCTGTTCACTCTTTTCTTGAAAACGTCCACATTGTAATCTTCACTTAAATTTTTCAAATCGAAATCCCGTTCACGGGTTGCTAGGCTGTTCTGTGTCGAAATTTTGTCTTCACCTTAATCTGCAACATATTATTGTAATGTCTGAAGTTGGCTGTAAACCTCTATTAGTTGCGTAGCATAGATTTTCCAACTCTGTGGATTTAACGTCCCATAATTGTTATGATGCTATTCCTTATTTTTTAAATATAAAATACGTTTTTTATTTAATCATACCATTTTTGCATGCTTTAATATTACTTTAATATTGCAACAGGCACACCTGTGGAGAGCTTCTTTGATTTTTAGGGTTAAATTGAAGTTATCTTTAGAACGAAATGGGGCCTTAGAAAGGTCTTGTAGGCAACTCAATGAATCAGTGAAGATTATCGATTCATTGAGTTTGTGGGATTCGACAAATAAGACTACATCCAGAATAGCTATTACTTCCCCCCTAAAAATTAATAGGGGCTGGGCTCCTGAAGTTTAAAATATTGTTATACCTAGGTAACCCCACCGCGGACCCGACCGCGCCATCTGGAGCAAGCTTTGAAGCATCTGTGTACATTCCAAGACAATCATCCAATCTCCATTAGGACTTTCAGTCTCGTTATATTTACGAGTCTCGGGATAAAATCGAGACTCAGTCCGGTCTCGAAGTTCCCGGGATAAACGAGACTTTCGAGACTATTTCAAAAATAGATTTGATACTCATAAGTTAGGCATTTAGACAGTCAATACGAGATAGTTCAATAAAGTGCTTTATTAATCATGCTGTTACAAACTCAAATGTACAAGTAAAATTAATAAATATATATATGAATAAAAAAAAAAATATATATATAATAAAATTAAAATATTTATTATATATATAAATATTTATTATATATATTTATATATATAATAAATATTATTTAAAATATTTATTATATATATAAATATATATATA
>WUAW01011477.1:5364-22387 GCA_017165845.1 Thaumetopoea pityocampa | reverse complement strand
GATGACAAGGATGTATTTAGTAGGTGGCTTTTATTTGAATGTGAAGATATGCTAAAATAGACGCATTTATTCTGGTTAATTATTATAATTAAAAAATGCAACTAATGACTCATTTACACCATAGACTGCTCCAACTATTTACTGTAAGTTATACTTTTTCCGAAATTTCGACAACTTTTTGTTCGGTTAGGGTAGGTTAAAATTCAATTCTGCAGAAGCAGTCAAATTTGCATTAAAAGAATTCATTCATACTTGCTCCCAGTTTTTTTTACTGTAATGATATGCATGATAAATGAATGTATTGAAAAAAATGGTAATATATAATATTAAGGGCACGTCTAATTCGGTAAACACCACGCATTTATTTCTTCGTCAGTATTAAGCCTTACAACACGGATATATTAGTGGAATAAAGTAGTATATACAATACAAAATGTTACGAAAATGCAGTACAGATAAAGCAGCTTGAAGACGTGTTTACGTTTGTAATAGTGTACGAGTAAATAGACAGTGACTAAAACCGGAATAAACCAAAAAGTATGGCGACAGGTTTGTTCCCTTTCTCATGAGTCAGAAACAGTGAAACATGGATGTTCTACGTACGCTTCTGTCTACTTTTCTCAGGACAATAATAAAAGCGTAAGAGTATACAAAATATTTTTCAAAATACAGTGATATGTGTCGGGAATTGAACCCACGACCTCGGAAATATACGGCAAGCCTTTGACTACTCGGTAACACTATAAATTATTTACCACGAGATAAGGACCTTTCAAAGTCTTGTATTGTCCTGTCTAAAAGTACCATCCATCGTGCAATCTGTGAAAATCTTCATATGAAAAAAGTCAGTGCAAGATGGGTTCCGAAACTTATTTCAGCTGTTCAGAGACAAAGAGAGTGCGCTGTGCTTTGGATCTTTGTGGAGAAAACCCAAAGAACGTGATCGAGCGACTAGTGACTGGTGATAAAACTATGGTCTTGTATTATGATCTCGAAAGCAAGCACGAGTCCATTAAATGGCGTTATAACGGTAAAAACCACCCAGAAAGGCAAAGGTGCAACAATCCACCAAAAAAACTCATTTGCACAATCTTTGGGATTTCCAAGGTGTTTTGATGGTGGATTTTAAAGAACGCAATACAGTCGTAAATGGCGAATATTATGCTTCGTTAATACATAAATTGCGAGAGATAATAAAGGAGAAGCGCAGAGGCAAGCTGTCTAAAGGAGTTCTGCGGCTTCACGACAACGCCCCAGTTCACACTGCCGGTGTTTCGAAGGATGCAGTTCATCAATGCGGGTTCACGGAACTGGAATATGCACCTTACAGTCCTGACATGGCCCCATCCGATTATTATTTATTTCCAAATTTAAAGCGTGACTTTAGGGAAAGAAAATATTCAAGCGATGAAGAGTTGCAGGCGGCCGTCTCCAGTCATTTTGAAGACAAGGATTGTGCTTACTTTTATAAAGGTTTAGAGATGTTGGTTCACAAATGTGAGAAGTGGATCAGTATTAATGGAGATTATTTTGAAAAATAAAATTGGTATCATTTCATTTTCTTCGTTTCTTCATAGTTAAGCGAATTCATTATAGGACCAACTACGTATTCACTCGAACACTCTAAAGCTACTCTACTACTACTACTACTATTACTAATCGACTCACGGAATCGGGAACGGATTCGTCGAGTAATTCTGTTAATCTAAACGAGATTTTCGTTAATATTAAATCAGAGTAATCGATATTGTTATTGGCTTCATCGAAATGATTTCAACAGAAACATTAACTATTCTGAATTATTCCGTTTCCGATTCCACGTCCAATGAATGTGAATAACACTGCAGAGTACCGCCACAGTTGATTAAATATGTTAAGACATGTTCACTTATCGATGATGATTGTATGCCATTGAAATTCGGAAAGCCTTTCAGTGGATTCCATCAAATGCATGTTATGTTATGTTAGTTTGCAAATTGACATATTAAATATGAAATTTCACTTCCAATATATATTTGAATAAGGATTTCGGATTATATTAATAACGGTGGTAATTCTGCTGTAACAGAACTAAATTTAGACTATCCCTATTTTTTTCTATTGCGAAACGTCAAAATAAGATATCTTCAATTTTGGCGTTGTCAGTTTTGTCAAAATTAAGAACGCACATCAAACACACAAGAACACACGTCAAAATTAAGAAGTTTAGACGTGCTCTCGGAACATGCCGACTAAAGATACATAAAAACGCAATATTTTTTGTACCTTTTGACAGAAATGTAGGTTGGTACTCGCTATAAATGTTTGCTATCTCGTTTTGGCGTTTGGCATTAGAAAAAAGATAGGGAGAGTCTAAATTTATTTAAGACGTGTTACAGCAAAATTAACACTAACATCGACATACATATAATCTATAATGCACGATCTATGTTCTATTATATAATACATATCTATATACGTAATACCCTTTCATCGAAAATAATAGAGTTCAAGGTATCGCATGCTGGGTCAGAACAGGTGGAGAGGATCTTACTAGAACACCTAAAAGTCAAAGGAGTCCATTTCAACAGAATCTTTGTCATTCTTTTACGACATATCCTAACTGCTTCATTTCTTTATCAAACTGTTCATCCCTGTATTTTTTTATCCTTTTAAACCAATTTCCGCAAGACACATGGTTTCTGCAGGTACCTCCATACCTTACCGGGAGACACTCCAAAGCGATATGCTGCTGAAGTGATTTGAGATCGTTCCCATGAAAATGGATGTAGCTGTACGCTTGCCTAGGTATGAATTTCTTGAATAGGTAAAAGAACGTGTTCAGTATCCAAGAGTAGTTGATAATGTGACAGGATTTGAGCCGCGCTGGTATTGACATCTGGAAGTTATAATACATATTTATCTATCTATACTATTATAAAATTGTTAAATGTCAAATTTTCATAAATCAAAGATATTTAAAACAATCTACTCAGATCGACTAATTAGGGGCTTCTGAAACCAAATCCGCCGATGTTTGCTTGTTTGTTTGTTCGGGCTTCACGCGAAAACCAGAGAATAGATTTTGGTTAAAGTGTTACAGACTTAAAGGTAGTATTCCGACTTAAATACTGCACCATGTTTAATCAAAATCGGTTCAGTAGAATTGAAGATACAGCTTGATTCCTGCTTTAGTAGCGGTCATTAAGTTACGAGAGGTCAAGTAAAAGTGGTTTTTATATATAGCTGATTGTGTCGGGATTTCCCATGTAGCGGAAAACCGATATTCACGCGGGCGGAGCCCTGGGCAAAAGCTAGTAATTAATAAATCTCACACTCGGTGCCCTTTATGGTACCCTAGTAGTCGAGATGTTACAGCTTCATCATCATTTCATTGCATAGCTGTCCACAGCTGAACATAGGCCTCTCCAACAGCTTACTACTAATTTACTAAATTTTGACATATACATATGTACATTGACAAACATGAAAATAATACTGCCACATCAATTTGTACAGCTTAATCCTACCATTAGAGATACTGATTATTTGAATATTAAAATTTTAAATGAAAATTTATTTTATTGTCTCGAAGGCTTTTATTTATTATTTTACAATATTTCAAAATACGTTACTCGATGATCAATTACTATCATTACACAACAATCTTAGGGGGAGTTCGTGTATTACGTAAATAGGCTTAGGGGGTGGATGGATAGTTTACGTCTTCGTACACTGTATATGTAAAAGCTGACTTAATGACGTAAATTAAAAAAAATACAATGATTTAGATAATGAGTTTCATCTTCTAAACATAATACATAATCTAAATCCTTAGTTTCCAAAGTGGTCCAGGTGGACCCTCAGGGGTCCACGGGAGATTCGACGGGGTATACGTTGGCGTACGCAAATTTCCATAGTTAGATCTAATCTCCAAATTTTTTGTCGAGTTTTGGGAATATGATAGAAATGTAACTGCAGGGGGTCCACCGGAACCAGCAAAAATTGTGAAAGTGGTCTATGAGAAAAAAAAGTCTGGGAACCTCTGATCTAAATTAAAAGATACTACTAAATTTATATACGGTTACACTAAATTACGTTTCTTATTAAAAATAAATAAGTGTTCCTAGATTATTTTTCTAATTGCTGTCTCTTTATTTATTCAGTACAATAGAGTTTTTAAATGAAGTGATGTTCAATTTATAACATTTATTTATTTACACTTCATACATAAAATATCTATATATATATATATATATATATATATTCTAGTTTTTTTCTTTACCTTTGCTCTAGCAAAGGTAAAGAAAAAAAGGATTCGGAGAATCCCAAAATACGATGGCATAAACATTAATTTGGCGAATCGAACCCTCTACGTATAGTAGTCCTCAATGTTGTTATTTATTTACATAAAGTACATACCCCCATGAGATTTACTATCTGATATGCGACCGTGGGCGTGAGCGTTGCTACGTGTCGTAAAGTTATCCCCTCGAGGTCCACAATGACGGTTCCTCCCAAAACTTGTAACTTTGGCTGCCGTACACCGATCTCAGCCATGGCCATACCGGCCTGCACCAATACTTCAACGGGAAAGTCATTAGGGTCCCACATACCTAAAAATAATCTGATTTAGTCGACTAAAAAGATTTAATTCTTTTGCTGACAGATTCTAGCGAAATAGCTAACGAAAAACATATTGATTTATCCTGCATATAAAGAAGGAAAGATTTTTATTAATTTTTACTTTTCTACTAATCTAGCTTTGGATAATGCAGATATAAAGTAGTAGGTACACTGCTGTTTCTGATAACTGATAATAACATGAAAATATGAACTAATAATACAATAATTAAGCCATAAATCTAAATAAAACATGAACAATAATTATTAAGATGATTCTTACAACTCACGCAAGAGAAGCTCCCAAACCTGTACCTTGAACGTTTAACGGGTCATTGCCATACAAGCTTTGGTGGGGAATGCATTCCATAGGTGAACGTACTGGACGAGAAAAAAGAGTTAACAAGACCGGAATAGTGAGAGGGATATCGTAAAAGTAAATAATTAGAAGAACGATCGTTCTTGTCATGGTTGGAACAAAAGTATAGAAAGAGAGAGGATAAGTAATTCGCAGCTTTGAGAAACATCAGAAGAGTATAGAGTAATATAATCGCGGAAAGTTTACGGCAATGACGAATTGGTAACCAATTCAAAATTGAGATCGACGACTAGACACATAGTCGTCATACTTACAAAGATTAGAAATAAACAGAACGCAAATGAATTGAGATAACGATCGATTTTGGAGAAGTTATGAATTCAGGTGGTAGTAGGTATATTAGCATAATCGATCGGGGTAGGGGGGCGGGGGGGGGTCTACACAAGTGTTATTTTAGTATTAGTAGGAAGCCATAATGTTAAGCAATCCAGTGCAAGCAGAGTACTATTGTCAACTTAGTGTTGAATAGATACGGAGGTCAACATTCTTAACAAATAGGCATAAACCAACTTTAATGTTATCGAAAACAACTGATGATAAACCAGCTAAATTAAGCAGTTTAATCCTTTGACCTTCCACAGTAATATCTTCCTAGGATTTACAAAGGAGCCAAAACGTTCTTATTGACAATATTCTGCAGATCTCTAGTAATGGCGTCAGTCGCCATGATGATGTCACCAACGGTTACCTGAGAGTATAACTACAAGTCATCGACATACAAATGAAACGCACACGCAATGAGAAAGGAGGTCTCGAGGAACTTTTCACAAGGAATTCAGGTTCATACTAAATCGACGAAGGATCGTCGAAAAGGACCGACCGATAACTCCCACAAAGTTAGCTAGAAAATAAATTCAGAACTTTCAAAAAGATCAGATTATAATCTGATCTGAATATCATATATGATAAGATAAATAACAAGATATTAAAAGTATTTAAAAAGCCAACCGGGGCCAGCGTAGTGAAATTCTTAATCCTCACCCTAATGTTGCCAATTACCTTAAGGAGAGCGGTAGATTACCGTTATATATAAATATACATGTAATCAAAAGAGAAAAATAAATTTTGAGACAACCTCCATGCCCACATAGGTGTGTGAAATTTACCTACCCGAAATAGACCAGCATGTTCTAATCCCCATTCTAAGGAAGTCCACGCTCCTGGAGTGGAGACGAATATGGAGAAGAGATAATGATGATGATGAATATAGTAAGTCACACCAACATGCGATTACAATACGATGTTCGATTTCGAAAATAAGTCTGCTAGGAATCGGAAGTCGCTTTAGACTCACCAAATCTAAAAATAGTGATTCGTCCAGTGTCAGGCCGGTCCAGCATGGTACCCTCATACGCATTCTTTATCTTGGATAGCCCCCATAGGTCCACGCCTTCATACAGCTGCCGATTCTGCTCCTTAAAGTGGCAGTAACGGACCAACTGCAAATATAATATTAAATTTTATTATTACATAAATATTAGTTGTAAATTTTTCTTCAGTTTTCTTAAACTTTTTTTTTTTTTAAAAAAGACACCTCCGGCATTACGATTAATTTCAGTGTCGCGGGGACTTTACAAACATTCAAATAACGGGAACACAAGACACCCAGACTCAGAACAACAATTTGTGGTTTACACAAAGTTGTTGTCCCGTGTGGGGATCGAACCCACAACACTCGACAGCGCAGTGGACGCTTAAACCACTGCACCATCCGTGCAGTCGTTACTTATCTCAGACTCATAACTTATCTCACGTTAAAAAAATATTACATAGTATAATGTGATTCATACAACAGATGTAAAAATTAGATTGACCTTGGAACGTTGTGCTATAGTGAGCAGCAAGTGGTGCGATTAAACGCTCTCGGTTCAGAACATCCTAAAAATGAAACAAATGGCTTCTTTCGTAATTGCTATTTCTACAGCAACTGATTACAAAACGCAAAATTGCTATATTGTCATCACAGTTAAAAAGCACTTGACTTTTTGTTGATTCATACTTATTTCTCACATCAATGTGGCAACCGAGACGCAACAGACTGAGATCTTTTGCCAAGACAATGTTTAAAGGTGATGTATTACATAAAATATTCTTTAAACGGCAGTACACTCGTAAATATGAAACCTTTCCGGTTGATTGCATAAACTCAGTGAACAATTGAACGAAATCTACCGATTGAAATTCCTAATCGCTGTTAGCACAATATCAGTATCGTTTCCCTGTTTTCAAATGTCAACGCAAAAAGTAGCGTTTAACGAGAATAAATTATACCAAAAAACCGGCCGAATGCGTGCCGGGTCACGTGCAATGTAAAGTTTGGCGTAGTCTTAACGTACGTAATTAAAAAAAATAAAGTATGCACTTTTTAATTGAAGGTTATACATATATGAACTTTTACTAACCCAACCACTTACGTAATAGGTTAACTTAATTTATAAATCATCTATCTATTGACTCTAGTATATGATATTTTAGAAGTAATTACAATCTGTCAGTTAGTACACTATTTTATTTAAGAATTTTAGGATATTGTCTTATTTTTTCTTCAAGAAAACTCCTAATGCATACCGCTGTACCAAGGGCTCGACACAACGGTTACGTGGGGTTTGAAACCACCAAAATCCACACGCGTCCTTCTGTAGAGTGAGCATACGTCCACCAGTAGGGCGCGGGACATTGCCTTCAGAATTTCATCTTGTGTGTCACAAACCTAACGAAAAATAGCTATTCTTTTCAGCTAAATAATATTAAAAACAGGGCAAATAAATTCCCTATTTAATGATATTTCACTCGGTGAGTAATGCTAAGATAAAAATTTTCATCCTCATATTTGCATCGGATACAAGCATATTGTGTTTCGTATAATTAAGCGCTTAGTTTTCAATATTTTTGAGTCAAGGTTTTTGAAAAAAATACGAACGGATGGAGATAACAAAGTTATAAGATTACTTAATTTGACTAACCAAAAAAAATAAAATATGTTTTCTTTCTTTCTTTCTTTTATCAAAATTGAAAAAAATGAGCAATTTATATTACCAGTTTGTGAGCTCTAGGTACGATAAAATCCCGGGCTCGCAGAAATCTTAGGAGGAAATCGTCATCTGTCCTCAATGGGTGACATTCACCGCGCTCTGTAACAGTTTTTATGCATTAATAACTTATAAATAAAAACAGTATTCTAACATTATGAGCAAGTTACGAAACGGGACATTCACAAAATAAACAGTTTGGTTCGGCAGCAATTATGCAACGGCTACGCTAGACAGCGTGCACACACACAGACACACACACTTAATAGCTCAAGAAACGCTTTTCTTAAAATTAGATAGTAAAAAGCAGTCAGCTGCAAAATGGCACTGAAATGGCAAAAAATATGATCATTTTCATTGCTAGTAATAGTTTTATTCCAATGTTTCAATTTGTTCACGATTATTGGCGGTTGATAAACAAAAGAGCACAACATTTATTAAATATTAAAATAAATTAATATAAAACATTAATATAAATCTTCATTATTCTCTTATTTAAGAGGTTGCCTGGAAGAGATTGCGTCTTCGCGATAAGGCCGCCTTTGTACACTTTTTTTTTTTTGTAATTATTGTGATAATTGTTTATTCCATGTAAATGTGTGTGCAATAAAGTATATTCTATTCTATTCTATTCTAAATCTGCAGTTGATGTGGGTCGGGTTGGTGCTAGTAAACTTTAGTTTTACTCAATGAGTGAAAAAAAGCGTTTTAAATCTAGAACGTTGTGAATCTGTATTTCTGAGGAGTTTTGGCGGCAATTCGAGTGAAGCGTCACTTGAAGTTTTATTTTAATGTTTATATTAGTTTATTGTGATGCTTAATATATAAAATTAGTGTTGTTTTGTGTATTAATCGTCAATAATCCTGAATAATATTGAAACATTGGAATAAAACTGTGACTATCATAGCAAAGTGACCGTATTTTTCAAGACAGAAGTTCAGTGTAAACTCACGCATTAGTCAATGTGGTATCCGTCGGATTGACGTCAAAACTTCCAAGAAGGGATAAAATAAGATACACTAGCATTTTATTAACTTATGAAAATAATATAACTACTCAAGGCTTGGCAGTATGGCTTTGTTCCTTCGCCTGTCTGTAGTAGTAGTAGTTTGTTTCGTCCATATGGGACGAAACAAACTACTACTACTACGGAATTTCTGATTTCATTGGCTTATGAAACGATCGGAAACTTTATATACTAATAATTCATTCGAAAATATACACATTCTATTTTTTTTTAATGAGGTGAAATTTGTATGGGTTACACGAGAACAAATTAGCTTGTAATGCCTTTGAATCCGTCACCTTGTCCAAAATTCTAACTTGGATCACGACTGTTGCGAGTGATTCAACTATAGGATCCTTCGCTTATTCGGGATTCAAACCCAGCACTCTCAACAAAAACTAAATATGTAGTACCAATAACTATTTTTGTTAAAACAAAATATAATTTGTTCACTTTGTTACTAATAATTCACTGATATACTAAATAAATAATCTAGAATAATGGATTGGTACACTTTTTAGAACAAGTGACATTATTTATTTATTATTCATTTATTTATTATATCCTAAATATTATAAATGCGAATGTGAGTTTGTTTGTTTGTTTGTTACGTCTTCACGCCTTAAGTACTGAACGGATCATCATAAAATTTTGTACACATATTGTCAAGAGTACAGAGAAGGACACAGAGTACCTTTTATCACGAAAGAAAAACCATTTCATCTTCAACAGTCTCTGATATGTATATCAGGACATCGATGTGACCGAAGCCGAGGGTAAAAACTAGCTTGAAAAATAATTACGAAACAAATCAGTACAATAAATTTAATACTTAAAAGAATATTACATATTTAAATTTTATTATTTAGTAGAGTTTAATGTTACGCCTGATAGGTTTCTACTGTATCAGAAAAAGATCTCAAGTCCAAAAATATTATTATATGATTGACAAGCACAAACAAACAAATTTTGGCAAATTTAGTTTTATGATTGGTCAATGTAAAAACATACTTATACCTTGAAATTAACCTGGGGGGCCAGTAATTGAAAGCCCCTTAAGAGGAGTTACATTTATCTTATATTTAATTTAGTTATTCTCGAGTCGTTTCGATTATTCGATTTTTAACGGGGCCATAAAAATAAATAGATTTTTTTAGAGGGGCACTTCGATATTTTGTGGTATATCGATCTAAGTGGTTAAAACTATTTCTACTGCATCAAATGCAAATAGTTCACTTACCACACGGTCGAAATAAAATCCAAGGAAATTTGATCCGTTTGTAAGGTTATTTTTTCATTGTTTAACATTTTGTACACAACCAAGCATAATTAGGAAAATGTTCCATGAAAACCTTTACAGAGATCTGTTTTACATGCCCTGACAGTTCGGCATTAAAAAACCTTTTATGCTCACTGAATTAAAATGTAATATGTATATCGCATGTACGAAGTTGCCCTTTGAATGTTTTTCTAAAGGGCTTCCAACCCAGAGCTATCGTTTTCATTTCACGCAAACATTAAAATAAAAATATTAAAAAAAAACCGTTTTTATTTAATTCGTTCTGTTTTTCTATCAATTTATTACGTTGTATTTTACAGCCGAATAAATTAGTAATAACAAAAAAACGGCCGAATAAGCGTCGGATCAGGTGCCTAAGCTGCGCTATGTATACCTATACTTATTATTATAGTTTAAGTGGAACATTATATCAATTGTGTACCTCTGGTTTAGTAGATCATGAACAATAAATAATAAGTAAACTCACCAAATATCATTCTCCTGAGCTCCGTGATTGACGCGCTCCTGGTGTTTGGGTTCTCGTTGCACAACTCTTTGGCAAGCTCCAACAGTTCCGGATTTTCTTTTGTGTTCAGTTCAGCTTCAAAAGCTATTTCTAAAAAACACTCGTGCATTATGGCGTCTTATTGGTGATCTGCAAAGAAAATAAGACGTCACAATAAAAAAAAGTTTAAAGGTTAAATTGTCGTCAGCGCGCTGTACACTCTGACTTGACCTAATGATTACAGTAGCATTGATAACATGTAGGATTGGCCATTCAGTATTATGTATAAAACATGTAAAATATATTCAGTGAAAATATAATTATAAGAGCAAATATAAATAAAATGTGATTTTGAAATCTTAGAATTAATTAATCAAAAACGTAACTAAAATTAATTTATCTATAAAAAGCAAAATGCCTTCTTTACTCCAAGTAATCAAAAAAACTCAGGAACAAACTAGATTTTGTTTATAAGTATATAAAATTACAAATTTACCTCAATCACCCAGAACACACTAAGATTTCATTATAAACTCAATGCATCTGTGCAAAGCCGGGACGAGTCGGCTAATCTACATACCACACCACTGACTGGTTGTTTTAATGGTTAATTGCTTTGACAATTAACTTTTGCCCAATACTGGCTTAATTGTGAAACACTTTCCGTAACAATAAGGCGATCATCATTAAATTATCGTTACGAATCACACGGAGGGCCATAATTATTTATTTGTGTTCATTAGTGGAAACAAGACCTATTACGACCCGTTCTACTAAAGCATTAATACCCAAAGTGTTCTATATGAACGCCCAGGAGTCGATATAGACCACATTACAATAAGAAGTTTAATTTTTTCTGTCAGAAACACATTAGAAGTCGATGACTTTGCATAAATTCAATGTAAGTGAAGTAGGAAGTCAACCCAAAATCGAAGAATATGGCCAATTAGTCTAAGAGGTAAAAAAGTTTCGGAACCTCTGTACTAAAGGATACGATTGTTATAAGCTTGATATTAGCAGAATATAGGAGATAATAGTAGAAAAGAATTTTGACGGCAACCCGGGTGAAGCATCACTTGAAAATTTATTTTAGTGTTTTATATTAGTTTATATAATTTGGTGCTCTTTTGTGTACCAGTCGCCAGTAATCATCAACAATATCGACACATTGGAATAAACTGTGACTAGCATTACGGTGAACGTATTTTTGAAGGCAAAATGCCTGCAGGAACTTTCGTCTAGTCAACTATATAACTACTAGAAAATTATATAACTAGATCAGAAAAGGCTGTTGAATTGGATCCCTTCGTCTTCCATGTAAAAGGGAAAACTATAAACCATGAATAATTTATTATTGTACTTTAGCAAATATTTATTTAATTAGCAAAGTATTTTGGATAAAATACTTTGCTATCTTTGGCATGCAAATATGTTTATATATAATAATTGATAACTTTTATTGCCATAGCATTTTTGCGTTATTATTATATATTTGCAATTCAGTAAATAGAATTAAAATAATACAGTGGAACCTCGCTAACTTGTACCTCTATAACTTGAAAACCTCTATATGTCTGAGATTCAGACTGTTCCCGTGCAAAAACCTCTGTAATTCGAAGAAAAACAGAATAACTCGAAGTTTTTTGAACGTATCCAGGTTCATTATTTTGCTTCTGTAACTCAAGTTTAACGATACCCGACCTCTATAAATCAAAGGCTACCTCTATAACTCGAAGTTCCAATACCCTGCTACAACTCGAAGCGCTTCATGCAATGACTTGAAAAATACATGTCACAACCTGTATCCCACGAGCTAAGCCTTTGTTAATCTCACGGATGAGCGATTCCGGATTGTATGTCCCGAAATGTCTTCCAAACGATAACTCAAATTATTAAGTATCGGTGAGAAGATTAGGATGATTGAAGCAGGGAAGACTGACTGACTAAAATAACTTTTTTCTTTTTTTGGTTTTTTTTGAAAATCCTGTAACCGAGTGCGAGTGAACAACCATAGCCCACCATGTACATTAGTACAAAGTATATAATTACTGAACTATAAGCACCGTACTGCCGCCCGTGTGTGGAGAATTTTTACAAAAATACGTTAAATTTTGTATAACTTATATGTAAGTCCTAAAATATAGAATATCTCCAGTACTATATTTGGTAATTTTTTACGAGCGATATAAGTCGAATATTTTTTAGTCACCCTCACCCCACCCCACCTCCATAACTCAAAAACTTCGGTAAGACGAAACCTCTCTTACTCGAAGCAATTAGCTCTTCCCCTGAGATTCGAGTTAGCGAGGTTCGACTGTAAAAACAAAATACATAATATAAACCAGTCTAAAATTAAATTAAAAAAAATAAAACGCCGTATATTATTCTATGTCATCCACATAATCCTTGATTTTGTAATACGACTTCTAACAGCACATTATGTAGTCTACTTTTAAATTGGTTCATATTCTAAGTCTTTATTACTAACTTATATGGCGTGCGTATAATGTTAGTTTTCATTCTAATATAACACAACATATACTAAATTTAGGCTCTCTCTATCTTTTTCTAATACCAAACACCAAAACGAGATAGCAAACATTTTAACGAGTACCAATCTACATTTCGGTATAACGTTCAAAAAATGTTGCGTTTTTGCGTATCTTTAGTCCCTATGTTCCGAAGTCGAGTTTAAATCTTTTAATTTTGACGTGTCCAAACGAACCTGACGGCACCAAAATTGTAGCTATCTCGTTTTGGCTTTTGACATTAGAAAAAGATATAGACACACTAAATTTAGTTAAGTTCAGTTACCGCAAAATTAGCACCATTATTGTCCAATATTTAGTGATAACCAGTTCTCGCAATGCCCGCAAGAAAAGATGGATTGATCATTATGTAAAGGCCACTCGGCAACTAATAATACTATAGTTATATCTATTGCTCGCTTGCGCTCACCTCACACGGTCTGACTGGGCACGACCTTGTCGTATCTACTTAATAATCGGAGCCTTGGATAGTTACCTATCGCTAACGATTGCTCATAACAGACTATATCGAGTGCCTTTTACGCAAAATTGATAAAAATGTCTTAATAATATGTTGATAATTAGAAATTAGTTTCAATATCTCATCAAATACACGTACTCGTAAAATTGTTAACAAATATCATATATTTCTTTCAATCCAATAAGCAGTCGGAAGCGCTGTTTATTTCTGTACGCCTATAAGTGACTGAAACTTATAGAAGTAATATGATTATAAGCTTTAGAAACATTATTTGGTTTAATTGCAGCGACAAGCGTTTAGGTTCTTCTTCTTTCATAGTTTATGGCGTTTATCGAATTTGGTACAATTCTGTCAATATCCGTTGTGACCGTATCAAAAACTTTGGATGGTCAGCGGCGAAGATAAAGAATTTTTGCAGTGGAAGGGCAGAGAGTTCTTCGATGGAAATTCCGACGACCAGGATAATAAATCTAAAAAAAAGGACGCGACAATACATAGAGTTGGTTAGGAAAACAATTGCTATGACATATTTACATCTAGCTTTTGCCTGCGGCTCCGCCCGTGTTAATGTCAGTTTTCCGCTACATGAGAAATTCCGAAACAATCATAGATTTATATAAAAAGTCTTGAAACCACTTTTACTTGAGCTCTCGAACCTTAATGGTGGCTACTAAAACAGGGATCAAGCTATATTTTAATTCTACTCGACCGATTTTGATGAAACATGACGTATTATTTAAGTCGGAATAGTACCTTTAAGGCCTTAATGGGTAGACCAAACAAACAACGACGAATTTGATTTCAGAAGCCCTTAGTCGATCTGGCTAGTTTTTTTTTAATATATTTCATTTACAAAATTTGACATAGTATAGATTAGTAATGAGGGAATTATTTAGAGTTTAATGTTGTTGAATATGTATTATTGTCTAGTACAAACCACGTTAACACTGGTTTCGTTATTTAAATTTTCTGTTTAAATTTTTTTCATCCTAGCACTCTTTAAGTCAGGATCTGCTGGTATTGCTGGGTATATGATAATGTGTCACATTAAGGTGATCAACTGTTGAATGACCTCATCGCCATAGATACTACAATCCCTCCGACTACTAATATTATCTATGTACCTGTCTGGAGCCATTGTTTGCACGGGTAAAAACGATTTCTTGAAACGAGACATATTCTTTTGTATGAAAGTACATTACATTTAGCCAAGAATATGATCTCTCATATTATTGAAAGAAATGTTTACTAGATAAAAGAAAAAATATTCTTGGAGTTAAGAGGCTCTTTGTTTTGCCGCCACCTATGCGTACCCTAAAAAAAGTAGATTCTTTTCAGCGTAATAATTATGATATAAACGTAATCTTTTAGAATTACAGGTCAATTAATCGATAATCGTTATAATATCGACTTTCTCAATTTCTTTTTTAATTTAACTTATTTTAATTTTTTTTTTAATTATTTTATATAGCTTTCGGAACAGTGGTTTTGTGTATGTGAGAATAATTCTAAAAGGTGTCTCAGCAAGAACTTGAATTTTGAATCGCGCGCCAGTTTCGACTGTCATCTGTTGAGTCAGCCATATTTGCTGTTTGTTTAATTAAAACAGACACTTATGAAAATGGTGTGTTACAGCTTGGAAGAACGTTTGTCAATAACGGAAACCCATTACAAAAATAGGGAAATTTTTACTAATGTTTCGCAAGTTACGTGATCATTCCGCGTGCATAATCGACCGTCACATTCTGATATTGAAACTTTGATCAAAAAATTTGAGCGGACGTTTTCATTGAGATATGAAAGAGACTTTACCCATCGTCGGCTCAAAAATTCCGCGAAAACGTTACAGCTGTGAGGGACAGTGTCGCAGTGCAACTAAACATCTCTATTCGACATTGTTGCCAGGAACTAAACCTTCATCGCAGCAGTCTAACGAAATTTGAAAAATCATTTACACCTTCATGCTTCAAGATCCATCTGACTTAACAGCTGCAACCTAACGATCGTAGACAATGCAGAAACTTCACCAACTGGATTTTGTGACAACTGCTAACTGTCGATGAATTCCACAACGAAATCATCTTTGATGACGAGGCTCAATTGAAATCGAGGCTCAGATGAAAATCTACATGCCATTCAAGAACTTCCATTACATCCTTAAAAAGTGACGGTTAAAATTGGATCTGCCCCCCTTTTCGTGCAAGGTCCTCAGATGTTTATTTGTATATGCTTAATTGTGAGACAAAAATAAATATTTTTCTTTCGTCTCTCTCTCTCTTTCTTTTGAAGTCAAGTGAGCTTGATCACAGAAAATTTATTTTCTACGAAGAACGGTTACTATTATAATTCCGAAAGATATTTAGCTGGTTTTAAATTAAGATATTTTTTATTTACTTTAAAGAGGTTTACTTTGATTATAACAAATTATTTAAGTAAATTATGATATTGTTCTAAGAACATCCATACTCTTTAAATAAATAGATATTGTTTGGGTACACACATATTCTCTTAAATTTACTAAATATTTCAAGGAATGTGATTTCTTGGTAAACTTCTTTTTCCGTGTCACACACAGATCAGGTCTAAATTAGATATTATTATAGAACGTTTGACCCGTATATCATTCAGCCGTGGTAAGTGCTGCTTAATACATTGATCGACTGGAATTAATAAATTTTCTATGTTTAAGTACAGCACAAGTCCAGAGGGGCCATTTATAAAGTATTCTTTTATTGAAGGATGAAGTTGAAGACGAAATCAAAAAATAATTCCGACGAATCGGGGAGAGACTATTATTACCATAAAAAAAACAATATTAACTGTTCTTTGAAACTATATCGAGTCCCAAATTATTTCACCACAATGAAGTATATTGTCTTCGATTCCGCGTTTCAATCAAAAATTTGTGTTAAGTGGAACAGTGTGGTATAACCGGTCCGTACCACTTTTATACTTACCGTCACGTTATTATTATTAGAAATTATATTTTACGGCAGTCTGATTCGTTGAGTTTACATTGGTGGTAATTCTGCGATAATAAAACTTAACTGAATTTAGTTTCTCGAAAACGAGATAGCTACAATTTTGGTGCTGTCAGTTTCGTTTAAGAACGTCAAAATTAAAAGATTTAGGCACGATTTCGGAATACACGGACTAAAGATACGCAAAAACGCAACATTTATTTGAACCATTTGACAGAAACGTAGGTCGGTA
>WUAW01011467.1:1544-17436 GCA_017165845.1 Thaumetopoea pityocampa | reverse complement strand
GTCCTGGTGCACTGCACCACCTTGCCCTATGATAGCTACGCCACTGTATTAATTAAAAAATATCACAAAAATTGTAAGTATTTGTACGAATGTATGTTGTCAATCAGTATCTACATGTTGATAATCGTGTAGTACCTTAGTTCCCAAAGTGGTCCAGGTGGACCCCCAAGGGTCCACGGGAGACTCGACGGGGGTCTAAGTTGGCGTACGCAAGTTTCCATAGTTAGATCTAATCTTCACATTTTTTGTCGAGTTTTGGGAATATTTGAGAAATGTGGCTGCAGGGGGTCCACCGGAACCAGCTAAATTTTGAAAGTGGTCTATGAGAAAAAAATGTCTGGGAACCTATGGTGTAGTAGGTAAAGACAAATAAAATTACAGTCTCCCTTTGGAATGCGCTTCCCATCAAGGTCAGGAAGGTCAGGTGCAGGAGGTATGCACTACAGGAGAAAATTTTAAAGCAAAATTTAGTTAATTTTTAAAGTAAAAGTTAGTGAACTATTAAAAGAATGAAAGTAGTAGACCTGTACCAGGATAATGGGCGGAAGCGTTGTCCTGTTATTCAATCAAAATCTACTGCGATCCCCAAGACGCCTGTCAAACGATGACTCATGAAGTTGATGATTACGTCTGCAGCTGTAGGGTCGAAGTGTGGCAGGAGTGGCAGTATCGGAAAAGGGAAGATATTTCGACCAGACGGGTGTTATGCCTGGCGGGGCCTGCCTCCGCCCCGACGGTTGATGTCGGGACGTTGTATATACGCTAAGTCGCTATTAAACATCGTGCGCGCGATTCAGACTTCTAATATTGTTACTTTAATCCTGCGCCATTTGTTGAGGATGTGTGGTAGTATCTAGTGAAGTAAATCGCCACAAATCCTCCCTTTTAGGGAGGAGGCCCGTGTCCAGCAGTGGACTTACTCGTGCTGACGGTGATGGTGATAACGATGTGGTCTGTCTGCGTCTTTTGCCGCCTTTTCATAAAGCAGGTGACCGCCATATTTTTATTCAGTAGGATATCAGACACGCCTCGTAATCTCTCCCCTTGTTTAAGATCAACCAACAGATGGCGTTACTGTCCGTCTAAATCACGATGTGGTATCGTTGTGTTTTTTAATATAGTGTTAAATGAACTTTGCCCGATGAACCCCCCACGGCGGCCGTCCAAGCCGAGACTCTAGATCCTTTCGAGGCGCCCTCGTGCAAGTCGTCCAGTTTTTAGCCATTAAGGCTAGGCTGCAGTGCACTTCGCGCCCACCACCCTGTACGGTGACGTTGTAAAGGTCTCAAAGCCAGCAACATCCCAGACATCGAAAAAAAATGAGCTACCGGAGATCAAACCAGCCGTAGATGTTTGGGAACCCTCCAGTGTGCACGCCTAGTCCACCTCCCCCGACACTATTCAGAACCCATTGTTTCACGTGTCTCCTGAAACACGGCGGAGATCATGTTTAAATGAATGTCAAAAAGGTTACCCATCCAACACCTAGCCGTGTTAAGCGCTGTTTACTACGCCTACCCGCAATTTATTTATATACATTCATGAAACCAAATTAAATTATCACTATTATCACTTGTTTATGGACTATAATGAGTCAGCCATTGCTGCGATTGACTTTAGAGTTTGTTTCTATTGCCAAAGGATGTTGTATATATAGTCAACAATCAACATTAAAAAAATATGTAAACAGATAAAAATCAATATCAAACAATAAAATACAACGCGAGTCTCTTATAACTCGACCCAAACGGTGCAATAATATCACTTTGATATAAAATATTTCACGCGAGCTATATAATTTTACACTTCAGTATTCTGCGCTGTATCTGATTGAAATATCGTGTTATGCCTAAAACACTANCAAAAATCAATATCAAACAATAAAATACAACGCGAGTCTCTTATAACTCGACCCAAACGGTGCAATAATATCACTTTGATATAAAATATTTCACGCGCGCTATATAATTTTACACTTCAGTATTCTGCGCTGTATCTGATTGAAATATCGTGTTATGCCTAAAACACTATAATTGATCATTATCTAAATAGATAATGTGCAATTAAAATGGATTCGTTTCCGTATTCTTGTAACTGTATTGAAACAAATATCCAACAATGTATACGCCTAGGAACAAAGTGTTATTTCCTAAAAATTTTATCGTGTTGGTATGTTCAGTGTTAATAACAGGAATTATAATATACTGTTTAAATTTAAAATACGAGTATTCAACAAAAGCGGTCATCATGCACTTCGATACGTCGCAGAATGATATATTATGTCATCACAGCGCCGAGGGAGACGCGTTACCCTCGGCCGAAGACCCCGAGTTCTCACCGCGGCCAAACTCGATATTTTTCCATGAAACGTCGTGCAGCGGAGGTTTGAATTCGAGGCAAGCATGTGCAGTGGAATCCGCGGCCAGAGCTCATCCGCGCAGACAAGTGTACGTCCTCTTCAGCGCTCCGGTCACCAGAGACGTGTTAAACAGGAGCAGTCTCTCAAAACTACGCAAGTTCCACAATGTGAGACTCGCCAGAGTCCACATTATGGAGTACGCTAAGAATACTCCTCTAGAGGAGATGATAGCGCGCGACCCGTTCAATAAGAGCCAGTGGCGCGTCGAGCACACCTCGGATGTCCTCCGGTATTTGACCCTGTACAAATGGGGGGGCTTGTACTTGGACACGGATACGATGGTGGTGAAATCGTTGACCCCTTTAGGACACAACTGGGTGGCGAAAGAAGATGATTCGTTGATCAACGCAGCAGCGGTGGCCATTTCAATGGACCACCTCGGGAGGAAGCTCTCGCAAGACCTTATAAAGTAAGTGACTTTAATATCTCTAGTCCACATCCACATGTAATTACTAATAATAAATTAAATACAAAGGTACATTTGTCTGTTGCCTTTTCATGAGTCATAACTGATTTGAAATTTGGTAGGTATATACCTAACTATACAGTTATGATACCAAATACGGATCTCTAAATCATTAATACCTAAAGTTATATATATCGACCCCCAAGGATCGATAATGACCTGCACGGGGTCCACGCCAACTGCCAAAATATATAAATTTACAACAATTTTATATTAACTATGCAACTAAAACTAAAACTACCCAAAAGTAAAAAAAAAACATCACAAGTGCTCTACAAGACAAACCTTTGCTCTAAATCATGTCGTACTGTAGGAGCGAAGACACGGGTTTCAGTTAGTTAAATAATAAAGTGCTGATCTTATGTACTACTCTAACTAAGAGGGCATCCATTAATTTCGTGAACCCACAATGAGAGGGAGGGGTGCAATAAGATCTCACGAAACCTCACTTAAACTGAAAGGGGAATAATTGAAAATCTCACGTCAACTTTTAAAGATACTGATAATAGAAAAATTAATTAAATTTTCTTTTACTTTTTTTAATGTGTCCTATTTTTATCCATTGACAAAAATTTCATGGTTATGAAAAATAATTATTTCAAAAATAAAAAAAAGTAAAAATAGCGTTTAGTTTAAAAAAAACACGTGAACTGTCATCGAAGATCGTATAAGAATTCTGGTGATACTATATTCATCTAAATTAGTTTAAACGTTTAAGAGTTACGATGAAATATATAAATGCATACATATACATAGATGACATTAAAAACAATACACTCTTTGCCGCGCAGTAGTACAGTGAATCATTATCAGATAACTTCCTGTTTAGATGCGATATCTATACTAATATTATAAAGAGGTAAAATTTATTTGTTTTTTATGTTAGGGGTAATCTCCGGAATTAATAGACCAATCCTGAAAAAATCTTCACTAGAAAAACTTGACCTGAGTATGATCCACATTATTCCTGACATTATATTTATATCATGCATATTAGCCGAGCTATCATGATGTTTGTCCAGCAAGTCGGAAAGCGATATGATCACGAAGAAATTATGGCGCACGCCAGGGAGGATTTTCGAGTAGACCACGTTAGCGGAGCGGCAGCTAGTTGATAATAAAAGTGACTGATCTCTGCTATCTTTTTCTAGCGAGATTAAGACAACGTACAGACCAGATCTGTGGACCCACAACGGACCGGGTGCGATCACGAGGGTACTGCAGAAGATGTGTTACCCTGCCACCATGGCAGAGTGGTCGGCCAAGACTTGCCACGGTGAGTGCAGCTTCTTCAACTATTCACCCAGAATCAATCTGACACATATATGGATCTGCTGTTATTGTACGGTATAGGGCGTGATAGATAACTGACTGTCGTCTGATGGCATTCTCACTTCGTCCATAGCCCCTGCGACGACTAGTATAACATGCATACATACACTCACACCGGTATCCCATAAAGCTAGGTAGAGACCACAGTTCGCCACATACGACCATCCTGTCACACCTGTCTCGCCTCATCCACATCCATATACCTTTTCATACACTTTCGTCAATTAAGGGTGCTACGAACTTGACCTTGTTGGAACAAGTTGTTGATTTGATCGAGGTAAGTTTTCCTGGGCGCCCTCTTCCCTCACTTCCACTTACATTTGCCCGGTATATTTGTTTGTTCATTTTAATATCACTCATCCTTTCTGAATAACCAAACCGTTGGAGCATTCCATTCTCGACGCTAGTCACTACATTGTATAATTATAATTTTATAAGTATAATTCTAACATTATACCTACTCTATGTCCCGACATCAACACGGACTCGCAGTTCTACGTGCCTTCTCCGAAACATGCAGGAGTGCATCGAAATACGTACATACATTATTCAAGGTCAAAAATTCATGGTCTTTATTGATTATGACCTGCAGATAGGAAGGAGAGGCAGATCGATTAGGTGTTTTATATACATACAGTTAAGCCTTTTCCCTGGCCCTCCGGCGGGGAACAGAACCCTGGTCTCCTGCGTAACAGAACAGGAAGAATTAGGATCGACAGAGACCACTTTATGGACCACTCGTTTAATGTAGCAAAGTGGCTATTTGTAGCCCAAATTTCACCCCGGCAAGAAACGAAACGTATAAGGTGGTGAACCATGACGCCGCCATTTTATAAGGAGTTCAAGTGTTAAAGTTCCTTATTGCGTTCCCATGGCTTAGTGGAGAGGACAAGAAAGAGGGTGAGGTGGTAAAGGTGTATTAAGCAAGGAATATCTAGTTTGAGAAAATTTGGGGCTTATAGGATATAGGATACTACTATTCCGGAAGTAAGAAGAGACAGTAGCAGCTCGGGGATCGAGGTCGTTTACCCGTATACTTACGTATATTTGCCAGACAGGCTAAAGAACTAAATACTCCCTGACCTAGGTTTTTTAAGGGTGAAAAATACGTGACGTATTCTAGGTATCGTATCGTAGGTCACGATTACGAACAGATAGATATATGGAGCATGGCGCCGGCATAATGATAGCGTCCATTTCTCCCCGCGGATGCTGCGAGAACCAGCTAAGGAATGCATCAGAATAATGATAGCGTCCATTTCTGTCCGCGGATGCTGCGAGGACCAGCTAAGAGATGCATCAGAATAATGATAGCGTCCATTTCTCCCCACGGATGCTGCGAGAACCAGCCAAGGAATGCATCAGAATAATGATAACGTCCATTTCTCCCCACGGATGCTGCAAGAACCAGCTAAGAGATGCATCAGAATAATGATAGCGTCCATTTCTCCCCACGGATACTGCGAGAACCAGCTAAGGGATGCATCAGAATAATGATAGCGTCCATTTCTGTCCGCGGATGCTGCGAGAACCAGCTAAGGGATGCATCAGAATAATGATAGCGTCCATTTCTCCCTGCGGATGCTGCGAGAACCAGCTAAGGAATGCATCAGAATAATGATAACGTCCATTTCTCCCCGCGAATGCTGCGAGAACCAGCTAAGGAATGCATCAGAATAATGATAGCGTCCATTTCTGTCCGCGGATGCTGCGAGAACCAGCTAAGGCATGCATCAGAATAATGATAGCGTCCATTTCTCCCTGCGAATGCTGCGAGAACCAGCTAAGGAATGCATCAGAATAATGATAACGTCCATTTCTCCCCGCGGATGCTGCGAGAACCAGCTAAGGGATGCATCAGAATAATAGAAAGCAGCTTTACCTTATTATTCAATCAAAGTCAACTGCGATCTCTAAAACGCCTGTGAAGCGTGGAAATTATGCGAACTCCTTCTTCTTAAGGGGGGTCCATGTCTAGCAGTGGACTTCCACGGGCTGGTGATCATTATTTAGATTGGTACTATAAAGCACAAGGTATAAAGGTCGGGGAGTACTTAGTCTTTTAGCTTGTCCGACAAATAGACTTAAGTATACGGGTAAGCAACCCCGGCCTCCCGAGCTACTGCTGTCTCTTCCTACTCCTTCCGAGATAGTAGTATCCTATATCCTATAATCCTATTCTAAAATTCCATATTCCTTGCTCAATACACCTTTCCTACCTCATCCTTTTTCCTTTCCTCTCCTATAAGCCGCGGGAATGCAAGGAGGAACTTTAACATTTTTAACCTTATAAAATGGCGGTGTGGTGGTTCGCCACCCGAAACGTCTCGTTGCCTGCGGGGGCGAAACGTGGGCTGCGGATAGCCCCTCTGCTACATTGAACGATCGTAGCAGGTGGAAAGAAGTGGTCTCTGCCTATCCTTATGGGATATCGGCGTGAGTGTATGTATGTATGTATAAAGCACTCGGCGTCCTTCTGCTGGGTCTATCTGACATACTAGGATTACAATAACGTGGTATTTGCTGTGACGTGGTTACCTAGGCTGCCATGACTTGTAATGATATCTTATGCTTTATTTCTTAACTAGCTTTTAACAGTGTCTTCACTTGCGTTGAAAACACAATCCTAACTAGTATTATAAATGCGAATATGTTTTTTTTTTGTTAGTTTATCACGCCTTAACTTCTCAACCGATCATCATAAATTTTTGCACATACATTGTCAGGGGTATAGAAAAAGGGATAGAGTACCTTTTATCCCGAAAAAACAGTTTAGTAGTTTAGTTAACCCGAGGTTTAGAAAAAAATAGTTCACAAAGTTAGCAAATAAGTAGCTTATTAATAAATAAGTTAGCTTATTATATTAGTATTAAAACCGCGCAAAGTCGTGGGTAAAGACTTTGCGCGGTTTTAATTCTTTAAACACATGTCAGAGACCGTTAATATAACCGATGACCATATAAAACTATATATTTTAGTTACAATATTTAGTATAGTTTTTTATTTTTTATTTTCGCAGGCTTAGACGTATACAGCTGGGAGTACATATATCCACTACATTACGAGGAGAAGGACATCTATTTCAAATCCGGAGACCTGGATAATGTTGAAAACGCGTACACGCATCACTTCTGGAACAAGTTGTCGCACGACATGAAAGTGGAGGTGGACTCGCCTTATGCGAAGATGGCGAAGAAGTATTGCCCAGCGGTCTATGAACTTTACGGGGAGCAGTTTGGAGAATAATGAAGAAGACTGTTAAGACATTTCGCACAGTGCGTGTACCGAATTTGTATCCGTAATGTTTTGTCAGAATAGTAACTTACTAGAATGAATCCATGTTCTATCTATACTATTATAAAATTGTTAAATTTCAAGTTTGTAAATCAAAGATGTTTATCTACTCAGATCAACTAATTAAGGGCTTCTAAAACCAAATGCTTCGATGTTTGTTCGATTCGATATTTGTTCGATAGATTCGATTTGCAGGTAGATTTATGTCAAAATATTGCAGTACAGTAGTAAAGGTACTATTACTATTTAAATATTGCGGCATATATCATTAAAATCGGTCCAATAGAATTGAAGACACAACTTGATCCCTATTTTAGTAGCCGCCGTTAAGGTACGAGAGTTCAAGTAAAATTGGTTCTAAGGCTTATGTAAATCTATGACTATTTCGGGATTTCCTATGTAGCGAAAAACTGACAATCACATGAGCAGAGCCGCGGGCAATAGCTAGTAAAAGAAAATAATTAATCAGACCAGGTTAGGAGAACTCTCAACCAACGAGCTTGCATGAAAGCGTTGATGAAAGAAGCGAAAGATGTATGTCAGGATCGTAGCAAGTGGAATTAAGTGATCTCTGCCTACCCCAGCGGGAAAAAGGTGTGACAGTAAGTATGTATGTATGTATGTAATTAACTCGGATATTTTCTGAGGGCGATATTTTGGCTGTGAACACGAGAAAATTGTATCGTAACTAATCGAAATAAAATAGAAAAAAAAGATAGCATTAGATTAGCATTAGAAAAAGATAGGGAAAGTTTAAATTTAGTTATGTTATAGCATAATTATCACCATTGTAGACACCAATGTACTTAACGTAGAAGGAAAACTTCGTGAGGAAACCTGCATGTTCGCATTTGTTTGAAGTCTACCAACCCGCACTAGACCGGCGTGGAAAATTACGGTCCAATCCCCCTACTGATTAGGGGAGGTCCGTGGCAAAGTAGGGAAGAATATGGACTGGGGATTATGATGAATCTATTAAACAAAATGTAATCATTTATGTAATTCAGAGGAATTTAAAATTTTACATAATTTAATTTTAAGAAATTTTTACAGAGAGCTGTAAAAATTTTGTTTGTAAAAAATTAATATTCTCTGAAAATTTATACATTAATGGTGCCGATTCCGTTGTAACAGAAAATAACTAAATTTGGTCCTTCCCTTTTCTAATGTCAAAACGAGATAGCAAACATTTATAGCGAGTACCGAGCTACGTTTCTGTCAATCGGTTCAAAAAAATGTTGCGTTTTGCGTATCTTTAGTCCGCGTGTTCCGAAATAACGCCTAAATCTTTTTAATTTTGACGTTTCCAAACGAAACTGACAGCACCAAAATTGTAGCTATCTCGTTTTGGCGTTTGACATTAGAAAAAGATAGGACGAGTCTAAATTTAATTAAGCTGTATTACTACAGAATCAGCACCAATATCGTCAGCCCGTAGAAGTCCATTATTGGACATAGGACCCCCCCCCCGCTCCTTGAAAAAGAATTTGCCATATCTTCGATTTGGCACTAAATTTTGATTTAACAACGGTATAACACTGTTTCCCATTATCCCGGTACACCCTTAGCTGGTTGTCGCAGCACCCACGGGGAGAGATGGAGTGACGCGGTTATTATGCCGGCGCCACAGATCATATATTATAGCGTATTTAAATAGTTTTCGCCTAAAAGCTAAAAATATTTATTGCTATCCCTGATTCTAGTACATAGAAAACAAATATTTTAATTGCATCATATTACCAATAAAAATAAAATGTAAATCGTGATAGCTCAGTGCTTAACAAAACAAAATTAACGATTACAATACTCATGTGTTATATTTTGCACATATAATGGTTTATCTTTTTTTAACTTTGCGATTTGAACTCGGCATTTATCACGTATATTATGTAAACGTAGTAAATAATACTACAGACATTAAGTTCTTCGATATATCTAAGTGTATAAAGTTAAATAAATAAGTAGATTAATGTTAACTAAACTAAGTAAGTTATGAAATAAATTAATTTATCGATTAGAATTTTTGTTTTAATGTTGGAATTCATTACTGGAATAGTTCTTCCCTATTTGCATACATCTTGGAGATCTCAGTTGTCCGATGAGTCCAATAAATAATGTATTCTGAGGACTTGCAGCCACAGGACGATGGGGCAACCCCAATGTACTTGCCCCACACAATAAACAAACTTTTTTATACATGGTGTTACAAAAGGATACTTACTTTTACTTTCTTCTTACTTTGAAAATGACTGACTTCCATACAACAGTTCATCCCTTATTTTACCCCCTTAGGGGTGAAATTTCAGCCAACATTTATAGCGAGTACCGACCTACATTTCTGATAAACTGTTCAAAAAAAAGGTCCCTGTTTGCGTATCTTTAGTCCGTATGTTCCGAAGTCGTGTTAATCTTTTAATTTTGACGTGTCTAAACAAAACTGACAGCACCAAAATTGTAGATATCTCGTTTTGGCGTTTGACATTAGAAAAAGATAGGGAGAGACTAAATTTAGTTCTGTTAATATAGAATCAGTACCAAAATCAGCTGGCAGTCGGTTTTCGTTAAAAATATAAATAAATACAATGACTGGTAAAAACATTCGTGTTCATCGCGTAACGGTTGGCCCTGTCGGGATACGCAACCGGGACCGATTGGGATAGAAAGTGGGGTCACTACCAATTGGGATAGAAAGTTGGGTCAGAACCCAATCAGTCGCCGTAACCAAACGATTCTGTAGTAGTATGAGTAAATAGATATATTATTATTTTATATTTCTTATTCTAATATAAATAAATAAAAAATTAATATAATTTTCCTTTATAATTCATCATCATCATATCAGCTCACAGACGTCCACTGCTGGACTTAGGCCTCCTCTAATGATCGCCACATCGAGCGGCTATGAGCCGCTTTATAATTCATAACATTACATAAATTTGGTAAAACAAACTAAGTTATTATAACAGCGGAGTTTCAGGAGTAGAGAGCGTTTAATGCCTACTGCGCTCGAATATTTTGCTCTTAAGCGCAATTTCATAGTGAAATGCATAATTTTATTGTCAACAGAATTTTGATTTTGGCATCACGAGACATACATTCGATAACCGTTCGATAGTACGAATCTCGCTCAATCCCATGATCTTCTTCTTCTTTTCTATGTTTCATAGTGCCAATCGGCTGCGAATTCGCACCATTTGTGCCAGCGCCGAGTGTATATATTTTTCAAATCATATAATATAATATGTTTCAAGTTAATAATAAAATGATGATGCTTCTTGGGAATTTTAAAGTCAGACCTACGAATACCACTTTGTCTAGACAAATTCCCGCAGGCCTACAATGCCTTGAAAAAATACGGTCATTTTGCATGTTAGTCACAGTTTTATTCCGATGTTTCAATATTGTTCACGATTATTGACAATTTCACTTATATTACATTTATATTTAAAAGAACAGACGAGTACAAACTTTATTATTATTACTTTTTTTCTCATAAACCACTTTCAAAATTTAGCTGGTTCCGCTGGACCCCCTGCAGCTACATTTCTACCATATTCCCAAAACTCGACAAAATATGTGAAGATTAGATCTAACTATGGAAATTTGCGTACGCCAACGCAGACCCCCATCGAGTCTCCGGTGGACCTCTGAGGGTTCACCTGGACCACTTTGGGAACTAAGGTATTAAACTATTGACAAGTATGGTATATAAACATAAACGTACTTCAAATTTAAATACACATTTGTACCTTGAAGTTAGGCTATATAGGATATATGGAATGTCGGTAGGTTTAGTGTTAAGTATTAAATATTAAATCTTTACAAATAAGCCGCTCAATGCTAATCTTATTCACAAGCCAAGTCTATACATGGTATATATATATATATATGGTAATATGGTAGCCTTTACTAATCAGTTATTTTGAAAATATTATCACACCATGTGTAGTAGGCTATGTATCAAGTGCACCGCCAAAGGGGAGCAGGCAGAGCAGGGGGGCAACTGCCCCCCTTCCCTGCTGCTTCATACTTTTCCCGTCCTCCAGATATCAACTCCCATAGTTATCACCAGGGTCGGATTTTCCTATAAGCTAACTAGGCTTCAGTTTACAGCCTCAAGATCATGAGGGGCCTACATTCGAATTGTTAGCAAAATTAAAATTAAACTGTTCTAAAAACAGTGTCCACTAAAATACTGGACTGAAAATAATGAGAAATTCTACGTATATCACTTATAAAGGAACATAAAAATGTTTAAACAAATTTAAAAATGAGAGGTGAAAGTGCCTCATAAGTGGAATAGCCTAGGACCTCTTTTCATCTAAATTCGGGACTGGTCATTACAATCCCTGCAACTGACTAGTGTCATTCAGAAACACTACACGATGTTAGAAAGATTAGATACTAAAATCATATGAAGACATTTACATCAGTATCCCACAGGGTTTGGCAGAAACCACAGGTCACTACATGTCATACTACAATCCTGACCTACACCTTTCACACTGTCCACATTCTTATATCTTTTCATACACATTCATCAATTAAGATTGCTATGAACTTTTTGAAGCAAGTTGTTGATTTGATTAAGGTAAGTTTTCCTGGGAACTCTTTTCTGATATTTCCACTCATATTTGCCCCATATATTTGTCTTGTCATTTAAATCTCACTGAATGAGTGAGATTTCTAAGTGATCAAGCCATTAAAACTTTTTTTAATCTTTGTCCCCACACATACTTAAAACTCATATTCTTGGTAATTCTGCAGTAACAGAAGTTAACTAAATTTAGTCTGTCCGTGTCTTTTTCTAATTCAAACGCCAAAACGAGATAGCTACAATTTTGGTGCTGTAAGTTCGTTTAGACACATCAAAATTTTAAAAAATTGACACAAGGACATACAGACTAAAGATACACAAAAATGCAATATTTTTTGAACCATTTAACAGAAATATAGGTTGGTATTCACTATGTTTGCTATATCATTTTGGTGTTTGACATTAGAAAAGGTTCGGGAGTGACTTAAGTTCTGTTACAGCAGAATTAGCACCATTGTTATCTTATATATTCCTCAACCAATTGGTTAGTGACTGCACGGTAACTTCCACTGCATTTGGATGACTTTCATTCTAGTCTTGCCATACACATGATTCATTGCTGTAGATAAGTGTAAGTATCAACACACCATTATGGATCGTCAGATGAATCTTTTTGACTGACCACTCATTAGTGTAAAGGCACTAGTCGTTATTCTAACAGTCACTCTCCATTTGATATCACTAGCATAGATATCAACACCTTCCATTTCTCAAGATCATTGTTTCAGAGTACATAAATAGTAATTTAATTGTTTTGCTCCAGCAATGTTACATCTTGTAACATTTTTTTTCAATCATCATCCCAATGGGTGATGATGATGGGAATAAATATGGACTGGGTAATTTTAGTCCATATTTATTCCCACTACATGGAAACAGACCTCTCCTTGTAAGGAAAGGGATGAGGCCACAGTCTACCATGCTGGTCTGGTGCAGGTTGATAGACTTCACACACCCATACGGGCATTGCAGGTTTCCTCAGTTTTCCTTCTCCATTGAGTACATTGGTATCTACAATGCATGTACAACACAATTACCATTACTATCATCTAATTAATTGTTCTAACACCCATAGTGAGTTCTGCTCACATGCCACAGCCTCCTTGATACTACAATCAGGTGTTATTTGGCAAATATGCATTCTATAAACAAGAGTGCGAAGGGACCCACCTAACCTTTACAGCAAAATGTTTTAGTTTCTGCATGACTAAGAGTTAGACAAATTCTAAAAATAGAATAAAATGTAATAAAGAGCATATAAAAATTAACTAGAAATTTGAATTTCTTCCTAACTTCTGAAATGTGAACTTAATCATTAATTACATTAATCTTTAAACTTCTAGAATATTTTAATGTGCTAGTGCAACTTTAATGTAGTCCACATTTAGCTAATGCCTGTGCTCTGAATGCTCCACGATCCCATCACCCTCACACTTCTTGGCATGAGCCCACAATCCTGATGAACCCCACCCTTAATGGTAAAAATTCAAGCCGATGCTCGAGTTGCCCCCATGCTAATTACCCCACTTCTTAACCATTAAGGCTAGGCTGGAGTGCACTACACGCTGGCCAAAAGTATCCCTAATTTTGAAAAAAAAGACCAGTGCCTGTATCCTGCCCTACCAAGATCGGGAAACTACATGATTTTTTTACCTGTGAATACGCTTGGAAAGTGCAAGCTGCGTTCATTAAGTATAATTTCACTTTTAGATCTCACTGAAATCCACTAAGTCATTATTATACTTGAGACTTGTGGTGTTTGATACAAACAAAAAATACCGAGATTTTTTTGGATTTTTATTGACTTAGTTCTAACAGACACATCACTTTTTAGCGGCCGCTCCTACTTTCGATTTCTTGGTACCACGCACCTTCTTCATTCTGTTCTTACGTTCTTTGCGCTGTTTGCGTGTTGGGCGTTTCTTCTCATATAGTCCGTGGCGAGCAAGTCTGTGTTTTGGCTCAAACTTCTTTGCCAAGTCTAAAGTGTCGTAAATCAATGCAAATCCAGTCGATTTGCCGCCACCAAAATTCGTCTTGAAACCAAAAACGAATACAACATCGGGTGTCACTTTATACATTTTTGCAAGCTTCTCCCGGATTTCGGTCTTGCTGACGGTCGGCTTGCCCGGGTGTAGTACATCGCAAACCATCTGCTTGCGCGCCAACAATCTATGAAATATCAAAAACGTTGTCACACATAACCTGTCATGGCGAGGCAAATAGTTTACGAGATTTTGCTGTATGTTTAATTTTATAAATTACATGTTTACCTGTTGGTCATGAATTTACGAGTGCGAATAGTCGCTGTTCCTTCAGTCATTTTCGATATTTTTTAGAGATTTCGGCGTATACGACGCACGTGTCTCCAAGTTTTACAAAAAAAAGGATGTCACAGATGCCGAATGAATGTAAGAAAACGTCATCAATATTGCCACACGCAAGTCCTAAAAAGAAAGTAGGTAGTTTGATTCGAAATAAATAATTATTTCGAAATCGTAATAAATATTATTTGTTAGATTTTTCGGAATTTAAGTCATTTTTTCTTTTTAAGTTTTTGTGTACCGATTTAATCAACGTGAAAAGTTCTTGTATATTTATAGATATTATGATGAAATATTAATTGAATTCAGGATCGGATTGAAAATTTATTTCGGGTACAAACTAGGAGACCAATTCACAATACTAAAAGTTGTATCTTGTCATAGTATGTAGATGTAAAAGGCTTTTAGATAATATAAAATTACACAATTCCGGTTTTAAATGTAACTTTCCTGGTATACTACTTTGGTACTACAATAAAGAATAAACTTTGTCTTCTTTCTTTGTCTTTCATATATTTTTATCGAAATATCAGATAAGTTATTCCAATTTTAATTATAGTATACTGCACTGTAAATTTACCCACATTATGGTGATGATTCATTTATAAAAAAAACTTGATAAATATTTTAGATTAATTTTCAATTCCACGGAAATACTCGTAATCCATCCAAAGCTTTTAAAGTAATGAATTCAACAGTATTTTTCTCAATTGATAGCAATATTTTATTTTATTGTGCATTACAATATTTTATGTTTATGTTGCACGCGGTATCGCCCCGCCGCGCCAGTGGCCCTTGTAACTTGACCGTTTGTATTCGTGTATTTCGGTTATGAAATTTAGAGCACATTTCGCGTTTATCTTAGCTCCACTACATTTGACCACCTAAGTCGCGCACAACTTCATCTCTAATAAACAGTGCCAGCTCAGAAATTCAGTATTCATCTTCAATTTAATTCTTACACTTCCTATATACAGGGTGTACGGGACAATGGGACAAATACTTGAATGATAGAAAGGGTATAAGAATAGAATGATGCTGCAAGAATAATTTTGGGAAAATTCGAAACCGTTTAAGAGCAATGAGGGTTTAAAGTTACAAGTAATATGATCATATTTTGTCATAAAAATAGCTGGGACGTGTAGAGCTTATCATTTTAGGCAGATATATTTTTGCATTTTGTTATTTATTCATCCATTATTTAAAAAACGCGATAAAACGAACATCAGCTGATCTGTATAAAGAAAAGACTTCGTCTTAAGAATTATTTACAAAATAGTGTCACATGCTAAAAGGTCAAAAGAGGTTATTTCATTAAGGAGCCCATACACGGGACAATTTGTCGTTNCATAGACCACACGTACGTGGGTGAGCGATGAAGTCGCAACCACTTCGTTTAAGCGCATTGGCGCTCATTTCATATAAAAAAAAGACTTTCTACAATAAATAAAAGGAAGACT
>WUAW01011463.1:1545-12420 GCA_017165845.1 Thaumetopoea pityocampa | reverse complement strand
TTTGCTGATATTTCCTAACTTGCACTCATTTTTGCTCTCATCAAGTTCGTTGACTATTTGGTAATTTTAACTTTCTTTAAGTTTTCTATATTTGTATTTGCTTTGGCAAATTGGAAAACAAAATAACTAGAAAAAGACCAGGTAGTAAAATTGTAATTTTTTTAGTGATGGCAACATTGCTATTTCCCTCTTCTCGGTTCTACCATAAGCTTTGTAAGTAATCAAATATGTACATTTTATTTAAAAAATAAAATTAGCTACAATTACGTAGCCAGGTCAGGGAGTACTTAGTCTTTTAGGTTATCCGGCAAATAGACTTAAGTATAAGTAAGCGAACCCGGCTCCCTGAGCTACTACTGTCTCCTCCTTCTTCCGAGATAGTAGTATCCTATAGTCCTTCACTTAAATTCCATATTACTTTCTCAATACACCTTTCCCACGTCATCCTCTTTCCTCTCCATTATACCGTGGGAATGCAATGAGGAACTATAATATTTTTGAACCTTATAAAATGGTGGCGTCGTGGTAAGCCACCCGACACGTCCCATTGCCCGCGGAGGCAAAATGTACTACGGATAGCCAATTTGCTACATTAAACGATCGTAGCAGGTGAAAGGAAGTGGTCTCTGCCTACCTCAATGGGAAAGAGGTTTGATTGTATGTATGTAGTATGTACTGTGGTCTCTGCCTACCCTTATGGGATATCGGTGTGAGTGTATGTATGTAATTACGTAACCATTGTTTACGATTCTATCGTGTTCGAAGCGTATTAATTAGGATTTACAAATAATCATTCAGCAAATCCAGCTTCAATGATCAATTATCCTGTTTTATTATTTCAGTGCTTAGCCCAAGTGAGACCGCTCCGCAATTACTTCCTTCGCGAAGAAAACTATGCGAAGGTGAAGCGACCACCTGGCGACTCGTTGTTTCTATTGGCACAGCGGTTCGGTGAACTTCTCCGTAAATTATGGAATCCACGAGCATTCAAGGCTCATGTGTCACCTCATGAAATGCTGCAAGCCGTTGTACTGTGGTCCAAGAAGAGGTTTCAGTTTATCAAGCAAAGTGAGTTATTTTTTAATAAACCACAAATCATCAAGAGCACAGAACACAGAATTTTACACATTAAATCATAATTTTACTGTCGTCATCATCATCAGAGTGGAACTTCGTACGAACATTGACCCAGATGTCTATATTATCCTCGATTACGTGTCATTTCGAAATGGTGTCAGATAGCGTAACATTTACGACGCTTAGGACAAGACCTAAGAATGATTTGCGTTTTCAATTGTTTGATGATTATTAAGCAGATAATGTTCACTTGAGTCGCCATGAGGATTTTTCAGTTTTGTTCATATAAATAATTATATGATTATTGAGAAATATGCTTTGCTAGCAAATAAATAAATAATTCTATTATTTTAATTTGGTATCTATATTATTCAAAATAAATTTTTAATAACAGCACTGAAAGTACAGTTCTATTTTCGAAAACAGCGACTGTTATCGACTTTAGTCAATCACTAGAGCAATTCAACATGGCACTGACGGAGCATGACTGAGCGCCAACATTTGATGCGTTCATATTTTAAATTTACCTTTTTATTGTTTGTTTACAGGTGATCCCATAGATTTTCTGTCATGGTTCCTCAATTCATTACATATGGCGCTCAATGGTACAAAGAAACCCAATAGCTCTATTATCTATAAATCATTCCTCGGACATATGAGAATATACACCCGGTAAGTGAACATTGTTTCATGACACAATGATATCATAGTTAACTTCATAGGTACCACATAATCTTACTATTCAACTTACGCCTACCTAAGTTGAATAGTAAGAATCTTTGTTCAGAAATAATTAAAATATTTTGTCTATGTGACTACAAAAAAAATGTCATCGAGTCTGGGGGTATTGTTCTGCTTATTTTTTGTTTATATTCTTGCTATGAATCTTCTTCACCTATCACCTTCCATCTATGAATCATCTTTTGAACAAGTTACTCTTTAATTTTCACCTGAAATCTTTATTATGTTGTAGAAAACTACCCCCACCTGACGCAGATGATGCTGCTAAAGTGGACCTGACCAGTGAAGAGTACACAGAGATGATAACAGAGTCGCCTTTCCTGTATCTCACATGTGATCTGCCGCCAACGCCCTTGTTCACAGACGAGTTTCGAGAAAATATTATACCACAGGTATGTACAAGGCAAGTTTATTTCCGGCATAATATTAAAACTAGACGTAAGTTATAATGGTAGAGTGAGGAGGGTATGTGCAAGGGAAGTTTTTACAAACTACCTGATTTTTGTTGTTTTATTATTTTTTATTGTTTTGCTGTATTGTAATTGGACTTAGATGTATTTTTAATTATTTCAGGCAAACCTCTATCAACTATTGTCAAAGTTCAACGGTCAGACATCAAAAGAATATAAAACATATAAAGAGAACTTCTTGAAAAGATTTGAGATAACGCAGTTGCCTCCATATTTGATTTTGTATATAAAGAGGTTTACGAAAAATACTTTTTTTGTGGAAAAGAACCCGACCGTCGTCAACTTTCCAGTCAAGTAAGTGGATACGTATTTATTTACACTTCATACATTATGAATTTAAAGACTGACTTAATACCATAGACTTTCTTGAGGAATGCAGACACGAAGTAAATGCACTAATACTGTAAAAACCCTGTAATACATGAAAATCTAATAAGGATAGGTATATCTAATATCATAATAAAAAATAGATTCTAATATATATAAAAATAATTATTGTGATTCTAATAATTCATGTAGAAGCAGTTCATGCACTTTAATTTTGAACAAGTCGCTGGTAGTTGATAACTTGATTTCGGTGAGAGAATTTCAGAAGAGACGGTTTGTACAGGAAGAGTTAATGAAATTACATAGATGTGAGGAGGATACCGAAGTATACATTATTTGAGAAGAATAGTATTAAGAATAAAAGTTTGCATAAGTATTGTTTTGGTATTCATTGGGGGAATTGTAGTTATGTGGTACAGAGCATGCGCCTTTTTGGCTTATATCTATCATAACCACATTTGTCATCATATTCGAGTATTTCTGTCAGAAAGCGTCNTGGTTTGTACAGGAAGAGTTAATGAAATTACATAGATGTGAGGAGGATACCGAAGTATACATTATTTGAGAAGAATAGTATTAAGAATAAAAGTTTGCATAAGTATTGTTTTGGTATTCATTGGGGGAATTGTAGTTATGTGGTACAGAGCATGTGCCAGCGCCTTTTTGGCTTATATCTATCATAACCACATTTGTCATCATATTCGAGTATTTCTGTCAGAAAGCGTCGATTGTTGAATAAAAGGAAACCAATAAATGCATTTGTAAATCTTTGTCCGCAGAAATGTCGATTTTGGCGATATTCTCACACCGGAAGTGAAAGCAAAACACAACGGTAGGACGACATACGAGTTAGTTGGCAACATCGTCCACGACGGCACGCCAGAGAAGGGTACATACAGGGCACATGTCCTTCACAAACCTACACAGCAGTGGTAAGTTACGCTTCTTTAAGTTCAACCAATAATGTAAATAAAAATGTTCTTTAAGTTAGCTCGACTGTATATAATTTAGCAACAATTGTTAACTAACCTACCGACACTAAACAAGACATGTAAGACGGATCTAGTTACAACGGTATGGCACTCATTCGGGCGCCCTTATTGTGAAAACCTTGAATTTTTGTGTTCCAGCCCTGGCCTATTTGGCAGATGTGTTTGTACTACTCGTGCAGATAAAGGATGGAATCATAAATGGCGTTGCTTTTATTCACCTCTTACTCGCGCACTATCGCCTTTATATTTACTCACGCGGTTGTAGACGGCATACAAAAAACGTTATTCACGCAGTGGTCACAATGCTATTGTCTCAGCCGTTATTTTTAACCCAATTTATCTGTATTAATCTAAGAGGAATGTGAAAATAGTATTCTACTTTGTCGTTAATTTTTCAGTTAAGTTAATTTGAATGTATTTTTGTTTGACTACAGGTACGAAATGCAAGATCTTCATGTAACAAGTATATTACCTCAAATGATTACACTAACAGAAGCATACATTCAGATATATGAATTGAAACAGGACTGACAGTAATTGAATAAAAAATATTATTACGTTGTGTCTTAAGAGTATACAAATTCTTTTATTATATAAGAATTCACATTTAAGAAACTGTATTCATTGGAATGACCGTTATACTTAAAGTAATATTTATTTCACAGTGATGACAAAAAATATATTAGAAAATTTATATTACATTTGACACAGTTTGCGAAATGCATTAATCTATCTACCACAACTATTTGCACGTACATAGTTCAGATCTGTTTATATTAAACCATAATAAAGCATTATTGTAATCCTACCACGTGGTTTTACTTTCAGCTGAGGTAATATGGGTGCACATTCTAATGTTGAAAACATTGAAATATATCGACATAGAACGGAGGGGATTGACGTGACGCGCGTGTGAATCATCACCATCACCAACTCATCTACTGTCCCACTGCAGGGCGCGGCCCCCCTTAGAATGAGTGGGGTTAGGCTACTCCACCACGCCAGTCTAATGCGGGTTGCCAGACTTAACACGCTATCGAGAAAATATCTTAGGCACGCAGGTTATCAGCGAATGAAATTTTTTAAATTGTTTATAAGTAACATGATTTTTGACATCTGAGGTTTGAATTCGAAATCTAAGACTTGGCACTCATGGTCATGTCACTAGGCTATCACTGCTTCCCATACCACTATCATTGCTTGTTTAAATACTAAGCTCTGAAGGATTTTCTATTTGAAACGTTTAAGTACTCAGTACGCGCCGATACTTACTATAGAGGAAATCTATGAGTATACCATGTGCTATATCCGGCTGCCAAAATAAAAGCTGTGAAGTAAATTTGAAAAAGGAGTAATATGTTACGAGTGTTTATTTACCTTAAAAACGATATAAAAAAATATGAACCATCAAAAGATCACGATCAGTCACGCTCCGCAGGCGCTATATTGAAAGCGGATTGCGCGAGCGATTGACTAAGGTCGATGTTTTCGAAATTAAAACTGTAAGGGTAAAAATATCAAAAACTACATTCAGTGCCAATGCTACACGATTTATATAGAATATAGATATTAAAATAATAGATTTTACTTATTTGCTAGCAAAGGATATTTCTTGGTGATTGTATAATAAATACTTTAGCTGAATAATGGAAGATATTTTCGATTTTCAAGGGATCCAATTGTGAAAGAAATTGATAGACGCCACAGGAATAAAAAATGATTCTAAAAACAGTTGAATTTGTTTGGCTTATTTTACAAAAGATAACTTTAGAGTATACGAAACAAATTCGAAGACTGTTCTCAAATCCAAAGTTGTGGGTAATGAAGAAACAAGTTTCACTTTTCCAACTCACTTATATCCAACATTACTTCCACACATTCATCATCAGTCTATGGAAATCTACTGCGGGACATGGGCATCCTACTTAAAAAGAACAGGATACAGGGTAACGCTGCTGCCCATTATCCTAGAACATTCCTTAGCTGATTCTCACAGCACCCAAAGGTGAGAATAGAGACGCAAAATAATATTCCACACATTACCCACATAAAAAGTCATCCTATCTATTAATCCATGACGTGGTTTCTGTTTTGAATTTCATCCAAAGTTGTTCAACACTACACATGGTTAACAAACATCTATACAAACAGTATTGATAATTCTGATGAACTATCGGGTATCACCTCAATGAAGTCAGCGTGACGTGGTTTGACAAAAAGTCAGCTCGCTAGTATTAAGTAAATACTAATCAAAGCCGTTCTATATTGATATATTTCTATGGTTGAAAGGGTACCACTTAACTTCGTAGTTAACATTAGAAAGAGATCATTCTCATTCATTACTAGGAAAAAATGAACTCAACTTATTATTACATTGATATTTCATAGTCTTAAAACATAGTACAAAACTGAACTATCTACTGTACAAAGGTAGTTTCCTAATGACTCTCCCCCTTCTTGCCAGCCACACGCTTGAACTCTCCCATGTTTGTGGTAGAGATAGGGGATCCATAAAACGCTAGGTGATCTATTTGCGTCACCTCATCACCAGACTGGTTGTCTTTTATGAACAGTTGAATGTTTTGAACATTCTGGAACTTGACGAATTTTAGCGGAACTGGGTTGCCCTCCAGGTCACTTGGAGATAACCTAGAATAAAGAAACATTTATAAAGACAATATTTAACCTGGCGTATAGAGAACTGTTATTTCTTTCTATTGTAGGTAGATATAAGTTAAACAACGATAGACATGCCAAGTGTCATCTCGATTGGGATAAAACTATATAGCTTTCTTTCTCGGCCATAGCGACCACTTCAACTCCTAATAGGTCGAGCGCTGGTGCACCCGAAGATGGCTTATGTAGCCGATCCTCGCAGCGAACTCCCGCGCACAGTGCGGTCACGTGAGCACGCCGCTTACATAGTTATAGTTGATGTTGGGATAAAACTAACTCATTGGTAAATGGGATGAACAATTACAATCTAGGTAGTTCTTCAGTATATTTGTGCATAAAAATTGTATTGTGGTGACATGCATGAAGGACTACAGTCTGGGGTTCTTCAAGAGGGGAGTAAGTAAATTTCTAAAGGGTCGGCAACGGGCATGTGATATTCCTGATGTTGCAGACGTCCATAGGCTGTGATTGTGATCGTAAGCCTATTTGGTATAAAAAATGTGGAATATCCCCAACTTCTCAATTAATATTGATTTACCAATTATATACACCACTGATACACAGTGGTCTATATCGCCCCAAGGGTCGACGATGATTTCACTATAGTTAAAAAATTAAATCTTTTAGAGTAGCACTAAATTGAATTTACATAATTCAATATCAGACAAAAAGGTCGTCTCGTCGTCGTCGTCGTGTATGACATACACATTTTAGAGACTTCACATTGGGAAGGCAGGTGCTTTCTGTGAACCGCTAAAATGGTGTATTAAAATTAAAAAAAAAAAAACATAGGTGGCTGTTCTGTATGTAATTGAGGAGGGAAAAATTTCAGTACATTCCAAAAACAAAATTGCTTTGTACAAGTTGTTTTTAAAGATATGTATATTATTTATACACTATGTTGAGTTTGGTGACCACCTAAGTAACCATTTTCAGGGTATTTAAGAAATATTATTGAATACAAAATTTTNACATAGGTGGCTGTTCTGTATGTAATTGAGGAGGGAAAAATTTCAGTACATTCCAAAAACAAAATTGCTTTGTACAAGTTGTTTTTAAAGATATGTATATTATTTATACACTGTGTTGAGTTTGGTGACCACCTAAGTAACCATTTTCAGGGTATTTAAGAAATATTATTGAATACAAAATTTTTTCTTATATAATGAATTATTGATTAAATATATCTATTTTTTAAAATTTACCAACAGGATCCCTACACTGTGGTTACCTACCTTAAACATTTTTATTTCAACCAAATATAAATAAATAGTGCAAATAAATAAATATTGTCAACTTACTCCAACTCTTGAACTGATGCATTTCCAGCTACTTGATCAAAGTCAAGTGTTCTGGGTTGGTTTATGAACAGTTTGATAAACTTAGGACCCTTGTCACTTGGGGCTTTGATTTTCAATGAGTGTAGTTTCACCAACTAAAAATAATATTCTTTATGACAATCAAGGTAGATATGCATGTTAAAAATATTGATGTTAAGTTGATACAAATATATAAATCTGTCTCTTGTATTGTGGCAATCGGTAATAAGGAAATACTCAGTTGATGGCTTGAGATGTAATTGGAAACTAATTCTTACAAAACCAGATGATACACCTGTGTATACTTGTAATAAGCTGGCCACCCTCCTTACTAGCTGCAACTTATGACACACATTTTTGACAGTTTCTGATTTTAGTGATATTTCAGTGTATAATTAAAAATTTACCAGTAATACAGCAAAGGAGAATTACCTGGTTAAAGGAAATGTTGATGATTAACTGTTCATCACAATCACTTGCTAGATATCCGCCGCCACTGGTCAGAGCATGAGCTAGTGGATGGTCATCAGCTTCATTTAAGCACTCGCATTCACTCTTAGTTATGAATGTTGTTAGGTCCATCTAAAATAGTAATATATAATTATCATTTGGAATTGCCACCATGTTATAGGGATTTGCTATAATCTCCTTTGGCAAGTGCATTGGACATCATAGTAAATATTGGCCATTGAATCACAGGTAAATGCTATTGTCCACACCTTGGCAGATCTAGCATCGAGTTCTCACAGCATTCATAGGCATAGTAAAATGATGCTATAATTATGAAGACCCAAAATAAAAATAAGGACAACTCAAAAGAACTAAAAAATGTTATTTTTAAATTCATTTTTGAGTGGCAAATGGCATTTGGTATGTGTTAGAGGCAGCTGTCATACATAATTACATAGTAATTAACTGTAACTTAATTGCCAAATAGGTATTTGTAACCTTATAAATTTGTAAAAAAACACTTAAGATGTATTGTTTTTTTTAATACAATAGTCTTAAAAAAAACAATACATCTTAAGTGTTTTTTTTTTTCACTTGTAACAAAGGAAAATATTTTATGGATATTACTAACATGGCCTGCTACAGCACTATCTTCATCCCCTGCATCTTCAGTGCCATAATATTGTCTAACTTTGCTCTCTAATGCACTTGAGTCAGCACCCTGTAGCCGGTCAATCTTAGTCTGAAAAAAGTCCAATAAAAAATCATTCATCTAAAGTAAAATAATACCACCTTACCTTTAAATCTACCACCAAATATCAGTGTTCTCAATGTTACTATTTTAGTTAGATGGTATGTCCCTGCAAATAGAGTTGTGGGCGGTATAACAACCAGTCCTCAGGAGTCCTCCTTTTAAATAAAAATTAGATAATTTTAAAGATACAGTTATATAATTTTAAAAATGCAGTTTACCACACACAATATTAATACAGTGGTAATGGCTCAGACACCAACTCACCACTAGGCCAGCAGGTAGATTATGGCCTTATCCCCCTCCTGATCAGGGGAGCTCCATACCTCTGTAGTGTAGACAGATGTAAACTGAGGATGTTGAATACCTTAGAGCATTTCTATTGGATACCATCAAATGGTTATTGAGTTGAATGTGCAATAGTTGTAGTGCATCTACACAATGGCAACTTTCAGTTTTAATTTCATCATCATTTGAGACAGATATGGAATTAATTACAGCTGCTGCAATGTATCTGTTTAGTACACAATCTTATTTTTTGAATGTTTATGAGAAAGAATGTGAAAGTGGTCAATAATTACTTAGTCTTTTAAGCGACTCCAGCCCTCCAAGCTACTACAATCTCTTACTCCTTCTTACATAGAAGTATCCTATACCCTATAGTCTTTCCTAAATTCTATTTTCATTGTTCAATGTCTTGAACAATGTCTTTCCTACTTCATCCTCTTTCTATGGGAATGCAATGAGGGTTAAAGTTCCTAAGTTTTTGAACCTTATAAAATGGCAGCATCATGGTTTACCACCCGACATGTCTTGTTTCTTGCAGGGGCAAAAAGTGGGCCACAGATAGTCACTTTACTACTTAAATAATCATAGCAAGTCGAAAGAAGTGGTGTCTGCCTACCCCAATTCTTCGATAGTATAGTGGTCAGTATCCACACAGATTATGCAGAAGACTAGAGTTCGATTCCTCCCCAGAGAACACGTAACCAAAAGGAAATGATGTAAAAGCTGATGGTGGGTGATAACATCACAATAACAACACATACTGAGCAGTGGGCTATCCATAGCTGCATACATGCACTATCTCTAGCCAACTATGCTTGCACGTGAAAAACTGACACCAAAGCCATCTCAGACCATTGCATCATGTCATAGGCCATTTGACACCACTACGCTCTTTACATGATGGTCCACTTTAGTCTTCCATTGTGATGGGTCATTGTGTAATGAAGAAATAAAAACATATGCCCATCCTTATATTCAAACTATCAATCTGCCATAGAAACTTAGAATCAATGTTGTTTGATTTAAGGTACAATAAGTTTAATTGCAGCTGAGTCATGAACGGGCATCAAAGAGGGGGATACCGAACAAACATACTTTTGCATTAATACATTAAAATACTTTTTAATAGGGGATGGATGAATGTGCTTATAATGGGTGAAGATTTATCAGATCGTGTTAGCGTTTATTACTTCAAAATTTATACACACGTACTCGGTTTTTGTAGAAAACGAACGTAGGCATTGCACTGATCCCCTGAGCTGCGGCTGTTTCCGCGCATCTATCGACATCCACTTTCAGAAAAACAGCTCTTGGAAACTTAGCAGGCAGTTGTTCAAAGAACGGTGCGATCCGTTGGCAAGGTGGACACCTGCAAACATGATAATAAATAAATACTTGCCCCCAAATTAACTTGAATATGCTGAATGACTTGAATATTTGAAACGGAACAGGTTATAACTTACCAAGTCGCTGTGAAGTCCACTACAACAAGCTTGGTACCAGCGGTAGCCATTTCGGTCTGAAAATGGGCTTCATTTTCAATAATTGTCGCTAAACCCATGTTTTCTTTAGTAAAACTAAATTATCTGTAAACTGAACTGACAACAACCAGAATGATACTTCAAAAATGTTCAAAATGGTTGATTAATATCACAGACGACGAATATCTCAGAGTAAATAGAAAATAAAAGAAATAAGGAGTTACATATGTAGATGCATGTGTTCACTACGATTACTAACGAAAAATTATATAAATGTCTCAAGAAAATACCTACTTTCCTAAA
>WUAW01011445.1:6675-24174 GCA_017165845.1 Thaumetopoea pityocampa | reverse complement strand
AAATTTTTTCTCTTATGTAAAAAATGTATTTTATCTGTTTGAGTACAGTAAAGAATAAATAAATAAGTTGGATAAATTCAAACATTAATCAATCTCTGTCCATTGAGCGTGGCCACTTGGAACACTATTAAGAAAACCCACCTATTTTTAATAGCGCATAATTTGGCAACCCCTGCTGCAGGCCCTGCAATGCCAACTGGTCTCGCAACCCACAGTTTAAGAAACTCTGCTCTAAATGATTGAACTACGTGTAAATTGTAAAAATAATTCACTCTGAACTATAAATAATCGAGTTGGTAGCAAATATTAACAGCACAGTGCAGTTTTTTTTAAATATTATTTATTATTTAGTATTAAGTTTTCTCCTAGATCACGTAGAATCTCAGTTAGTAGTATTGTAATGAAGTTTTAAAACCATAATAATAAATATAGTTATCGTATTAACTCTCGGTGGTCGCCGTATCATTAAAAAAATACCTCAGCGGTTGGTCCTAAGCTTTCTGACAGACCCAAGGAGCTCAGGCACTGTGATCTTCCAAACACGNTGTGAAGACCGCTTCGATACCTCAGCGGTTGGTCCTAAGCTTTCTGACAGACCCAAGGAGCTCAGGCACTGTGATCTTCCAAACACGAGATTAATCACTCACCTTGACTCGTCATCCGAAGTAGTTCCGCCGTGCACGGCTGATTGCGAACCGAGTCCAAGGGCACAGTTCTTCATCTACCCTCATAATTCTAAGTCGCAGATTTTGCAGTCCACCTACATGTAAAGAAATACAATTGTTCTCTTAAATAAGCCTCGCTCGCCCCGTCTCTGGAGTTCGGGAATGTGATAACTCCCCATAATTAGTCGAACTGAGTAGTTTGTTTTTAATATCTTTGATTTTAGAAAATTTGACATTTAACAATTTTATCATAGCATAGATGTAGCTTTCTACCAGTGAAAAATTATTATAAGATTACCCCCTTAAAACAAAACATACAAACTTACGAAGAAACAAATTTTATCTCTTTATAATATTGGTATAAATTTAGCTGATGTCGTGGTTATAAATGGGAAAGTATTTGTGGGTCTGTCCTTCTCTAATGTGTCACGGAGCAATGTAATCCGCGAGATGTAGCCACAAATAAAGATTTGGATAAGATTATTTTTTTTATTAGTCCTTGGCTATATTAATATCGTTTCTCCTTTTTAGGCCTCTGTAGTCCAACTAGGAACGTAACGATTACCGATGATCGGTGGGTCCTAAATTGTTGGACTGGTCAACCTATACGTAGAGAATCGTATTAAAATCGCGGACAATCAGTGGAAGCGACACGCCTCCGTTAAAGTCTGAGCATCTGGCGGCCAAATTGCCCATTTCTCTTTTGCATAAAAATATATTATGGTTTTAAAACCCGTTCTTTTCTTTTGCATTTTATGTATGTTACTGTTTAATCTCCCGAGAGCAAGACGTATAAATTCTAATGTGCAGCTGTTAAATTTTTGAGCCTCAATATGACCCAAACTTATGCGAATAAATATAGGATAAACTCTTTCATTAATAATGTATTAGTCGACTAGCTTTAGCCCGTGGCTCCGCTCGCTTGAATGTCGGTTTTCCGCTACATGGGAAATTCCGACACAATCATAGATTTACATAAAAAGTCGTAGACCACTTTTACTTGACCTCTCGTACCTCAACGGCGCCTAGTAAAACAGGGCTCTAGCTGTATGTTCAATTCTACTGGACCGATTTTGATGAAACATGCCGTAGTATTTAAGTCGGAATAGCACCTTTAAAGCTATAACAATTTAACCAAAATCTCCCTACTGGTTTTTGCGTTAAGCCCGAACAAACAAACATCGACGGATTCGATTTCAGAAGCCCTTAATTAGTCGATCCGAGTAGTTTCTTTTTGAATATCTTTAATTTTTATAAATTTGATATTTAACAATTTTATAACAGTATAGATGTGTCAAATATGGAGCATTCGGTCTGCAGTTGAAATTCAGTGTGATATATCGGAGACATGTCCTATATTTTATTTATGACGCACCGTATTTGGTCCTTCGCGCCTCGGGAGGTTAAGTTGCTGTCGGCATATTTACTCAGCATTTAACGTGTCTTTAGATGTTAATTGTTACATTATGATGACAATAGGCTAAGGGTTCGCATCGATAAGGACTGTCCTCTGCTCAATTTTTATTGTGACCGTGAATTTAAAAAGCTTGTACTGGCTGTTGTTTATGTTTGCATTTATGAGCGGTCACCGTTATTTGCTTATTACAAGTAGTGATTGTGAAAACGGATTTAATATTTGACATCGTTGTTTTGAACTGATTACAGTGTGTACAGTGGAGCGTTAGCTCCATCCCTACTTACGCCGAGAACGTTCGAGAAATAAAAACTCGACTAAAATTAAATGACTCCCGTTACAGTTATCGTTCGTCTCTCGAATTATCATCTTTATTTAACTAAGTTTATTAGTAATTTTTGACGACTGATTAGCTCGTTGGGACGGATTTTGTTTTCTGGCCCCAATTGATCCCGGGTTCGCACCTGATTTGTACCCGGGTCATGGGTGTTTATCTATATATCGCTCATCCAATAGAACAATGATGTAATTGCAAAAAAGATTAATTTGGATGATTTGTTGTTTAATATGGTTTTTTTCGAGAATGCTCAAATTATCAATAATAATCTATAAATAAATTATGAAAAATAATGTTAGTTGATATGATTTACTAAATGGATTAAATTTGGATTATACCAATCCAATTTTAAACTGAAACGCTTCTTCTGATCAATTGCAAAAATGTAATTACGTCATTGTTCTATTGGATGAGCGGTATGTATTAACATTGATCCATATAATTATGCATATCGTCGTCTAGTGCCCAAGACACAGGGAATCCTAATTAGGAGCTAGATCAGCGTGTGTGAACAAGTGTGTCTACATCATTATTATTATTATTATTACAAAGTTATACGTTTCTCGTGAATTCTCGGCGTGAGTCTAGTAGTGCCACATTATAACATCGCTGTTAAAGAATCGTGTCAGTGAACGCACACGGGCGAACAAAAAGTTGAATTTATACGTTATTAGTGCAATGTTGACTAAAACAGATGTTAGTCGTGTAGTCTTTTAATGTCGATTTTTCATTTTTAAGAATGCAGACTAATCGATTTTTGATCAGCATCATTAGTGTAGTGGACTTGTTGCAAAATCCGCATCGGAAATTTGTGTCTTCAAATTTGCCAGCTAGAACTTGATTTTGTCTTCGAAAATAGTTTGTACACAAGCTTATTTTTATAAAATGTATATCTGAAATTAGGTTGGAAGCTGTTGCATATTCTGTTTATTAGTGTCGTTTTCATATTGTGTTGTTGTATTTTGTTGCAAAAATTTATAAAAAAATATTGTAATCGGTTGAAATTGGCATCGTAATATTATATTATTTTTGGCACTTCCCACTGCACTCGCTTCTCTCCTCCGTCTTTTCTGGTTGCTAGAAGACAAATTAAACACGCAAATATTAATTTTTTTTTTGTTATTAATAATAACAACATTGAAAGGAATGAATAAATTATTCAAATTAATTGAAACATCCACTAAAATATTATTCAGTACGTAGATTCAAATTCGCATTTCATGCCTTTATCTCGACGTCATGAATTCTTTGGAACTAGTGTGTATTGAAAATTAAAACTGATAGACCCCTAATTTAACACAACACCGTATAATGTTTTTAAACTCTGTATTGATTTTGCGATGATGTCAGATCAAGCATGATCGTGGCCATTCTTTTTTTTTGATTAGCTTTGAGGACAAGGTCTTTTGTCTATGGCAGCCCTACATGTACTTTGGTTAGAAGAAACTTTGTAATGCGTTTATGTACATAATTTATTAAAAAGTTCTGTTTTATATTATTTGTTTTTTTTTAATACTCTCCAAAGTAACTCTGCAAAGGCTCGTTGTTGACACACAGTGAGTTGTTTAGAGTCTTGACTTCAGAGTTCCTTGTCTACAATCGCTTAGAATACAGTGAATGTGGAAACTGAACACACTTTATGCCTCTTCGTCGACCTGGTGCTTATGAGCAATGAAGTGGGACCATTCTAATAGGCCGCATTTGACACTTCATCAAAATAAACTTGCAATGGCACCTACACTATATTATTAATAGGATAACTTTTTTCAGCTATTAAATATGTATTTAATAATGAACAATTTGGACATATATGGTCATATTTCAAGTATAATATGACTATATATGTCCAAATTGTTGTCTCGCAAATTAAAATGTGCCGATACTAGAAAAAAGAGGAAATATATTTAATAATGAAAAAAGAGACAATTTTACGATCTACTTTGACTAATAAACATTTGTACTGACACACAAATGTGGTCCATTAAAATGCACCTACAGTAATTTTACATTAAATAATAATTTTACTTTGAGTATTAAAGCGCAGAGTTATTTTTATTGTTTCGAACAAGTTTTTTTTTAAATCTCAACTTTATTACGATGGTGTTAAAGTTTTGAATAATGCGCAAGCAGCGAGGCAAGGATCAGCCAAATCTTCGACATACTGGAGCGGTAAAGAGGAGAACGGTTCGTTAACATTTACTAGCTCTATACATAGAAGTAGTTCATTGTCTATGTGACTGTGTGTTCATCTTGTCCCGATAACACTATCTGTTGTTTTTATTTAGATATATCGGCATCTACAAAATGGCTGCTTTACAGGAGAGCAATTTAAAGTTTTGTACTCGCATATCTCTACATATTTTTCTTTTCATAAATGGTTTAATGACTTAAAATTGGCATACAAAAAACATACAGAGCTACGCACATCTATTAGTTTAAAGTTTTGCACTAGCGAGTCCAAAACTTTAAACTGATCTACTACTGGAGAAAAGTAAAGTGGCGATTTTGTAGATGTGGCATTGTTCTACCACAGTGTCGATTTATTAAAAAAAAATATGTTACGTGTTTTTAATAGAGAAGCAAAACTGTTATCATCCTACCAAAATTTTAATGGAGATTAATCAAATGTATGATATTCTAATCTATTTACATTGAAGAGTAATTTTTTGATGTTTTGTCCGACTGAATGACGACAACATGGTAATACCACTCGTACAGTCAGCAGCAACAACGACATAGCAAAAATCACTGAGATCTTATAAATATTGTAAACAACAGATATTGTAAATGTTCCCTTTAAAGGTGTAAGTTTTTGTCTTTGTGCTCCGTATATAGTTTCTATCAATTAGTTTCATCAATAAAAACGTCCATTGTAAATACGAGCAAGTGTCAAAGAAATTTGAAAATGATCCCTATGTCACTGTCTTGAGAGTCTTAATTCGAATGAAGCTTTTTCTGAATGACTGAACGCTTCCAGTGTATGAGTTTATTTATTTTTAAGAACATTATTTTAGTGATTATTATTATTATTATTTTAATATTACATGCAAATTATTTTTATTTAAGTGGTGTTTTTGTAATTGCATCCTGAGACTCCAAAACAGTGACTGTATTAAATTTGAGCAAAAAAAAAAGTACTTCATCATCTTCTTCTTTTATTGCAAATCGCTTTGCTTTTGCTTGAGCTTATCGAGGTGGCGTGAATGTGTCCAAAAATTATATTAAAAAATCAGGACAAAAATCAAGAATGTCAGAAACAATCTTGATTTTTGTGTCCTCGTCACAGTCACGCCCCTTAACGCGCTAAGCGATTGGTTTTTCCTTTAACACTTGTTTGTATAAACACTAGGTATTGACTAATTTTTATTTTAATTGTAAGCTATTTGTTATGTCTTCTTTTTTTTGTAAACCTTAGTGTGCAAACACATGAGACAACTTTTACACTTGTTGCGACTTCACCTTAATGGTACAGCGTCGCCTTAATGACGTCTGCATCGGCCGCGGTTGGGGTATACGCATTCACCGACCAATGAGAATTCACCTTTTTTACTTATGTCAAATTCAATTTTTATTCGTTCACCTTTCTTTTCAAATTAACCGACCTGTAAACGCACGCAACCAATTTAATGTTAGAATCAATCAAAAATCAAACAAATCATCACGACTACTGATTTCAAGACACCTTCCTCTGCAAAACGCAAGAAAAACCTTCAACGCTGCAACAACATTGTTTTAAATACTTCATTCAATAATAATAATAATAAAAATTAAATAATAGAAGATGAAAAAAGAGACGAGTGTTTAAGAATAATATTCTGTTACGAATCGGGGGTTCGTGATATGTCGCCGCTATAACGAAGATGATTTATTTATTCTTGGAAATACTCCAAGTACGTCGATAGCCGTTGCTCCGAATCGTAGAATATTTCTCAAAAACCTTGATCGCGTCGTAAAGAGTCGCTTTTTTTGAAATCTCCTATCTTTGCTCCGGAGTTTGTTCTCTGCACAGTTGTTAAAGACTAAGTAAGCTCGCTATTTATAATCGCGCTTATATATTCGCGTATTTCCTACGCGTGTATCGAACATACTCGACGCACTGTATAGTTTACATAACGTATATGTATCCTCGAGTAGATATCAGTACTTTGAATGCCATCAGTTTAGAGTAGATAGATACTTATTTAGGGGGGTCCATTAATCACGTGATGCTTTTTTTAGCAAATTTTCAATACTCCCGCCCCCTGGTGACACGTGGTGAGGTTTTAGACTAACCCTCCTCCCCTACCCAAAATCACGTGATATTTTTGTACAAGGTATTTTAAAATCACGCGCCGTTTTTTATGTTTAGAAGTCGCGCGCTCAGCGGAAAAATAAATACACCTGATTTCTCACCACAATTGTGACATTTCATGATTTTTTCCGAAGCCGTTCCCCCCTTTCGAGCCTCACATGATTAATGGGCGCTCCCTTACTGCTGAGTATTTTGTTAAACATGAGGGTGGAACCTTCTAGTGCTTTAAATACCTCGTGCGTCGATTCTCACGGCACCATTCGTATTAACAATAAATTATATGAATACTATTGACGACCGGTTGGTTCAGTGGTAGTCATCCTGTTTTCTGAATGCAATTGGTCTTGGGTTCGAATCTTGGTAGGAACAAAGTTTTTGTGATGGCTACGAATATTTGTACCCCATTGATGGATGTTTATCTATATATCTGTTAGCGTTTATCTCTATAAGGATATCGTTGTCTAGTACCCAAGACACGGAATCCTAATTTAAGGCTAGATCAATCGTGTGTGAAAAGAGTGTCTAGCAATACTCATATTATACGTACATTATTCGCGCTCATTTCGGAACAGTTAACAGCCAATTCGCTACAGTCGCCCTATCACCCCATAGAGTAGTAATAAACATTACCATTATATTAATTGAGAACTAAGTGAACGACAATTAACTTCTTGCGCTATCAATTAATTAACGGAAATGTGTGCCCATCAGAATTCCAAATGAGCTTTTATTCTCTACTAGTCTCCTCATCCTCGCTTATCATTACTTACTTTCTTTTTGAAAGCGGTCGATTAATATCACTACCTTCACTCTCACTTGCCATTTTAGGTATCTGAATAAAGATAATGCTTATTAAAAATAATAATAAAAGTATTATATTACCGACCAGATTTTAATTTTATAAATATTTCTCTATAAAAGTAATACAATTTTAATAAAGATAATGCTTATTAAAAATAATAATAAAACTATTATATTACCGACCAGATTTGAATTTTTTAAATATATCTCTATAAAAGTAAATACAATTTTAATAAAAAATGCATTTCTGTGTAAATGAACTAATTTCACGTCTAAATAATGTCGTTATACAGTTGAAAGCTAGTTTATTATTGGTGTAAAATTAACAGTTCTCGTTACTGGTGAAAAATTAACAGTTCCCTGACAAAAATTTTGACATGAATCACCCTAATCGCTAACAAGTCATTCAAATAATGGTTGAACTTCAGGTCATATTTAAACCTAGTATTTTTAAAGTAAAATTTGAACCTAGTAGGTACTAAGGTTTTTTTTTCTATTTATTTATTTATGATATAACAAACAGCTATATTTGTAAATTAATCTTGTTAATAAATTTTTACAATATATTGCTACAAATGTGGCCAGCTCCATTATACACAAATTCTTATAACAATGTTAGGGGCACATATAAAAATATTGATTTCTTAATGTAATGTTTATTTATTACAATGAATACTTATCAACTGGATCAGCTAAAAACAGAAAAAAATAAATACTTATTATAAAGACCTTGGGCGAAGTTTCAAAGAGTTCAATATACGTAAAGTGGGTATTATATTGAAGTAGTAGTCTATGTAAATGCGCGCGCTCACCTGACTTAGTCCTATAACGAGTCGTTTAGTAAGTTAAACTACGTTTTGTTATAAATTGGGTACAGTTTTGTTTTACGCAGGATTTTATTTCTTAATCATTAATTTGTAATACTTGTGTAGTAAATATTTGTAAGTAATGAATATATTTTTATTATTAACGAATTCTTAAGTAACGGTAGCATTTTAATATTTTCGTTTTAATTAAACTTCAATTAGTACATTCTAAATAAATTAAATAGTATTAGTTCTAGTTTCATTCGGTATAAAAATAATTATTACATTAAACGTTTAACTATTACATGGCAACATTATTGTACAAAGTGACATTTGTCAAAGTGACATTTGTGTCATCTATTTAAAAGACGAGTATACACAGTGTATCTGCGGACCTAGTTGAACCTGTCACAATAGTACGCAATTCTTTTTAAATATGTGTTTATTCTTATAGTAATTGAATTAGTATTAAATGTCGATCGCATTGACCTAATATAGATATGGACGCAACATTCAGTATAAAACTCACGACAAAAATGTCCACATTTGACGTATACATATTTATAGATACTTCTATGATTGAATAATTTAATTTGAAAGCTACTGCTTGAAACATAGTGCTTAAAATTGCATACAATGAGCTTCGTCTATTTTCGGTATGTTCCAAAAAAAAAAACAGATCAAAGTAGTGCATGCGGTGGATTTTTGCACTTCTGTGATGGGAACGTCTTCGCCCGGCAATCGTGTGTCTATAGATATATGGTCTAAGGTCGTTAATGAAAATATATTTTAAGTACGAACGTGCTTATCAATCCACGAGGTTCGTACGATAGTGATGTATCTCTGTTGGGGTAACGCATCAGTGTAAACGTTGGCTCGTGTGCTGAGGGGCTTATCTGTACAGCGTCGATTGTAAGCGTCCAAAGTGCATGTCACTCCCGGTTTTTGATATCACTAAAATGTGTCCTAGTACATTCGAGCACAAAACTTTCTATTCGGAATTCTTAAAAAAATGCTAAAGAAGAAAATAGTATTGCTTTTATTAATAGACCAGCTAGTTTGAACAACTACGAAGTTTGACGAGTCATGTGCGTAATTTTTCAAGTCAGGGATATTCATAAACATCAAAATGTAGAACGGAGACAGAATCGGCATACAATTTCTGAGAATAGTCATTAAGATTTGGTTGTGGATTAAAAAAAAAAGATTAATCGACTTTGCGATTTTGTCTCCGTTACTGCATTGCGCACAAATGTGAGTTCTCGCATAGAATTAGCTGGAGTGCTATTTTTTTTTGATATATTTGATATTTTATTTGATATTTTTTTTGTGGATATAAATCAGAGGTCGCGAAACTTTTTTATCTTCTAGAGAACTTGCCGTTTTCGGTTTCGGTTAGACCCCATATATATAACTAATATTTTTTTCTACTTTGCTGTTTGTTTCTAACAGCTGGTGCTAATCACTTTGAAAGATTTTTTTTTAAAGTCAACTCCCGCATTAGGATTAATTCCTGTATCGCGGGGACTTTACAAACATTCAAATAACGGGAACACAGAACACCCAGAGTCAGAACAACAATTTGTGGATTACACAAAGTTGTTGTCTCGTTTAGGGATCGAACCCACAACACTCGACAGCGCAGTGGACGCTTAAACCACTGCACTGTCCGAGCAGTCAAATTTAAATTTAAATTTCTAACAGCAGTGAAGCCACCGTCGACCGCTAGGGGGTCGAAACTTTGTATATTAATCATATAAATAACAACACTTTTGTGCTCGGATGTACTTTAACATTCTAATTGTATTGTTTTTATTGCCGTACTGTGAGACAGTGGTTTGGGTTGGTGTATTTTTCATTTCGCCCCTTGAGTTCTGTTTGCTCACACAACAGTTATGACAGTTTTATTATAAACCAACGATCCGATTTATTCTCACGTTTTTAAGATAATCTTAAAATTTCGTTATTATTACTTTTGACTAGAATATGGACATATTATTAATTCTAATACTAATTTTTAGTAAATAGTTATATCGCTCATCCCCAATACAATAATGACGTAATTGCAAAAAAGTTAAAATTTTATTTTGTGTTTAATTTGGATGATTTGTTGTTTAATATGGATTTTTTTCGAGAATGATCAAATTATTAATAATAATCTATAAATAAATTATGAAAAATCATGATAATCGATATGATTTACAAAATGGGTATAATCCAATTTTATTTAAACTGAAACGCTTGTTCCACATAAATTGCAAAAATGTAATTATGTCATTGTTCTATTGGATGAGCGACATGTCAATAATTATATGTCAATGTGTGGTGCCGGAATAATAATAATAGCGGAATAATAATATCTCTTTCCGTGGGTATTGTGAAAACCAGCTAAGGGTTGTACCAGGATAATGGAGAGCGGTGTTATCATGTTGTTCAAATAAGGTCTGCTGTGATCTTCAAGACGCGTGCCAAGCGTGGAGATTATGGCAAATCCTACTTCTTAAGGGGGAGGTAGATGTCCAGCTGTGGATTACCACCAGGTTGATGACGATTAGTAAAGTGAGTGCATTGGTGGTGTAGTGGTTTTAGACAAGGCTTACGATCGAAGGGTCGCGGGTTCCAATCCCGGTCCCGTACCACTGGGTTATTAATTGTAATTCATGTACGGTCTTCACTGTAGACACCAGTGTACTTAACGGAGAAGGAAAACTCCGTGAGGAAACTTGCATGCCCGCATGGGTGTGTGAAGTCTACCAACCCGCACTAGGCCGGCGCGGTAGACTACGGCCTAATCCCCCTCCTGATCAGGGGAGGTCCGTGCCCCTGTAATGGGAGCGATATGGACTGGGGATGATGAGTAAAGTGTTGTCTACAATTGTGCTAGTTTCTTTTTTTTTGCAAAATTTTACAGTCTATGCATACCAAGACTACTCTTAAGTCTGCTATGGTATACATCCAACATTTCTTTGGTGGTACAGTTTGTCAATGTGTGGCGACAATTGCTTATCATCTGGCGGCGACCCAAACGCACATTTGTCCTTATTCTATTAAAAAAAGAAACCTATTTTGTACAGACACGTACGAAAGTTATATTTCAAATTGTATAATTGAAATAGTTTTATAAACAATTTTTCATACGTTCTAATACCTTTGTGACCTTCTCTGAGTACCACTTTGTCCATAAAATTTGCAATAGTTCCATACATGTTCCATAGAATTTAAAAGCGGGGGAATGAATCGGATCGCTTTACTTTAAAATTGTCTCTCACCGGGGAAATCGAATTAAAACTCTTTCCAATGTTTCAGTTTTAGACCGGCCCCCGTCACAAATGAGCTGCCTCGACCAATTTTTGAAAGAAGCACCCACGGAGCGTTACTACGATAATGTGGCTTCCATCAATGAACAGAAGGTACTTTTTTCATTAAACACATTTTCAATCTAATCAAGTCATATTAACAATTGCTTTTGTCATTGCTCCATCGTAATTGTACTTTTTGTTTTATGGGAAGTTTGCAAAATGTTTTCTATTAAATTTATTATAGACTTTTCTGAGTAAAGTCTATAATGAATTCACTAGTAAGTGACAAAGGAAATTATTCAAAATTCTTTGAATACTTTTAAGAACAAAGTTTTTTTTTTACCAATAATATTTCCAATAAATATATTATAATATAAGTAGCAATTGGCGACCTTGAATATAAATCAATTCATTCGAATCATGAAATCATTCGAATAATTCCAATGCATATAAAATTATTCGATGATGGCAACCAACTCGCCGAATGGAGAACGGTGAACGTAATACCTGTTCTTATAAATATCTATCCATTAATGATTAGTAACGATTATTCGAATAAAGGAAATAGTATATCATTAATTTTGCATCCGAATTTGAAAATTAGTAGTCACTAACAAGTTGATTATTGAAAATTAGTTGTTACTAACAAGTCGATTATTGAAAATTAGTTGTCACTAACAAGTCGATTATTGAAAATTAGTAGTCACTAACAAGTCGATTATTGAAAATTAGTTGTTACTAACAAGTCGATTATTGAAAATCAGTTGTTACTAACAAGTCGATAATTGAAAATTAGTAGTCACTAACAAGTCGATTATTGAAAATTAGTAGTCACTAACAAGTCGATTATTGAAAATTAGTTGTTACTAACAAGTCGATTATTGAAAATTAGTTGTTACTAACAAGTCGATTATTGAAAATTAATAGTCACTAACAAGTCGATTATTGAAAATTAGTTGTTACTAACAAGTCGATTATTGAAATTATTCATATTTGCATACTGCTAACTTTGAGTAGTTACCTTCCTCCCGTGTGGCATATAGATGTATAGAATGTCTTACTGAGTCATGACCTAGTCTTATGCAGACTGTCATGTTCGCACACGTCGGACTAGAGCGATTCAAGTACCTTTCGCACCGAGATAATCCATGAGAAAATCTCTCCTCAATGTGAGGCGGTTACTGTTTGACCGATTAGACTATTAGAACAATGATCTGTAAACTATGACCGAGTGCCCTTATGACGAAAATAATTGAGGAACTTGCAGCAAAATGGGGGACAGATCCAAATTGTAGCCGTTACTCTTTTTAGCTTTAAAATCTCGTAGTTTTTCAAAAATTTATTTATTTACCTTAAAATTCTTTAGTAAACATATGTAAATATGCATATATTATATTATAACGTGTAACTGTAAGACATAGTGTAACAATTAATTTTTAGACACACGTTTTATTTGAATACCCGAAAGTTTTGAAATTTGGACTTGTCTCCTTTTTACTGCAAGGTCCTGAATTATAATTGTATCCCCTAATTATATATAGTTGCGTTGCGCCTTGACGGTTACAGTGACTATACCATTATACATGAAAACAGTGTTGCCAGGTTTCTACAATGCAGAGTCGCCAGTAAAAAAAACGCGTGAATTTAGTTTCTCTGTGATAATTTTATGCGTACAAAAGGAAAAAGTATTTTGTACAGGAATATAGCATAAAAGTTTCGGAGGGAATTTTTTGCCTACCAATTGGGTTACGCAAACTCTACTTTGGAGACCTCTATACTAAATGCTAATAGGGTCGTCATTATTTTTATGTTTTTGAATTGTTTGGTAAACTGTTTGGCTTAAACAGTTTTGCGAACTTCCCCGATTTGCTTAGCCATATTTGTGACTAATAAGATGACGTGTTCCTATACTGTGTTTTTATAATTGTGCCGGTTATAAATCATCTACATAATTATTACTAGCCGTACGGCAAATGGTATTGTTTCTGTTATCAAAATTTCAGAAACCATCTGACTTGTCTCAAATGTTTGAGTTTTTGGGTTAGCTGCTCAAATTATGTGTTTAGCTCTCTCCGAAGATGAATTTTCAAACATAAGGGATGTTAGTAGTCTTAGTCTTCTCGTTCTGTATATAGGGAAATTCTGTGCAAAATTTCATGCATCTAGCTAGACCCGTAGCTATGCGTTATCTGTGAAACAGTGATAGTGTTATATTAAATAAGATTAGAACATGAGATCTCTTAGTTTTAATGATCTTTGGAAATTATGAAGGAAACTTTTAACCTCTCATATCATTATGTCTCCAGACACAAATGAAACCATCGACGGGATGCAGCATCCCTTTATTCGGGTACTCACGTGATTACATTGTTAAGGGTGCTAAACACCAGAAGAGTTAACGTTCATAGTACAGACCATGATTTAAGTGAAATAATTATAAAATTGTAAAGCGTCATTTTCTTTACATTAGAGATATTTCAAAAAATCTAATTCAAATCGATCGGTTAACCATAGTAACCATATTTTGTTCCAGCTTCGCGTAAAAACCAGCCGGTAGATTTTTAACAAAATAGTATTCCAACTGACATCTTGCAGCACGTATCATCCAAATTGATTAAGTTGAACAGAAAATACAGCCTGATCTCTGTTTCAGTTACCGTCACTTTGGCACGAGAGCTCAAGTAAAAATGGTTTAGGACTTATTCTGTAAATCTATAATTATTTTGGGATTTTTAATTTAGCGCGAAAACCGACGTTCACGCGGGCGAAGCCGCGACCGAAACTTATTTTACATATCGCTCATCCAATAGAACAATGACGTAATTGCAAGAAAGTTAAAATTTTATTTTGTGTTTAATTTGCATGATTTGTTGTTTAATATGGATTTTTTTCGAGAATGCTCAAATTATTAATAATAATCTATAAATAAATTATGAAAAATCATGATAATCGATGTGATTTACAAAATGGGTATAATCCAAGTTTAAATTGAAACGCTTCTTCTGATAAATTGCAAAAATGTAATTACGTCATTGTTTTATTGGATGAGCAATATATTAGGACAATAGTTTCATAATTAGGTCTCCGTTATATGACAGCGTCCTCATTTATTTTTAAAGTTTTTAAAACATTCATCATATATGCAAAAGCGTATTTTTTTTCTGAAAAATAAAAAACACAGTGTAGTAACATAATCTGTGCTTCACTTTAATTTGCTATGTTGTTATCTGTTCCATTATTTTTTTTATAACATGCAGATGTCGCCGCGTTACCGTTACAGAAACCAGCATTGTTGCAATGCAAAGGTACTTCTTTTGTTATCTTTTTCTTTTCTATATATTTTTCCCCTATCTTGGACATTTTTATACTTCTGTTACTCAGATTGCTGAAGTCAACTGGTACGTAGGTTATACAGTTTTTCAGTTTGTCGTAATCGCCTCGTTTTGAGGTGGTTGTTAGTAGTTAAAGTCCTATATCTGTATCTATAATATCTATATTAAATCCTATATCTATATTTAATAATAATGATATGACCATGCATGCGAAGGCTTAGATTTCGACTTCGAATCCAAGGTGTGTTCTAGACTTCGAAATCACATGCGTATTAATAATTTAATAATTAATTATCACTCGCTTCTAACGGCGAAGGAAAACATCGCGAGGGTACTACACGCCCGAGAGATTTTCTCGTCGGTGTGTGAAGTCTGCTAATCCGCATTAGGCCACCGTGATGTACCTTTTTTTCTCGCAGAGAAAATCCTACACAGGACTTCCGCAAGACTCGGGGGCGACTTGCGGGGCGTGTCAGACTCCTACTGACTAAACACTCTGCGACGACCTCCATCGACACATTGAGGGGCTTTGGGTTCCGCTGTGGATAACTTACCAATGCCCCTTTTTGAGCACTTCTCGGTAGGGGGACGAACCTACTTACTCCTCCTAGCACCTCAGCTCCAGAAGGTGCTCACGGCGACATGAGATGTCGCCATCCTTCCCGGAAATACCGTGATGGACTAGCCTAACCCCTCTCAATAGATAGGACATTGTTGTTGATTTGATCCAGCACTAGACTTCAGACTGTATAGAGAGGGCTTAAATCGTGTTAAAAGAGATCACACCCATACACTAAGGATTAGAATACTTTTGACATAAACACTGGTATTTATGTCAAAATATATGACATGCCATCAACTCTTAAACTACGAAAGTGCAAGAGGTGAAAGTGCAAAGCAAACGTGTCAATTGATTCCCCGAACGAAATAGTCTGCGAGACGAAGAGATCCGCGGAAGTTAGCGGCGTAGTTCAAAGCGTTTCAAAGTGGGCGGGGCGTGTAGCTCACAGGACCGATAGACGTTGGGGCCATAAGAATGGCGATTTCATAGCGGAAAGCGTGCAAACCAATGCTCTAATAAGGTCACGGTTAAGAGTGGGAAGTAGGCGGTGTGGCGACCATAAGAGGAAGATGTCCAACAGTGGTCGTATCTCTAGCCGTTGATATATACTAATAATTATGTTTCTCTGCCTACGCTCGTGACGTACGAAGTTTATTAATATTATTCCATGTTAACTGTAAGTTGTAATGCTTTAATATTGTTTGCTTACGCTCCCATCACATTATCATAGTACTAATTTAACTAACATTTTGAATAACATGCAAATACTATTATAAAATTGTGAAATGTCAAATTTTGTAAATCAAAGACATGAAAAAAACACTACCGAGGTCGACTAATTAAGGGCTTCTGAAACCCAAGCCGTCGATCTTTGGGATTTCCAAGGTGTTTTGATGGTGCATTTTATAGAACGCAATACAGTCGTAAATGGCGAATAGTATGCTTCATTAGTATATAAATTGCGAGAAATAATAAAGGAGAAGCGCAGAGGCAAGCTGTCTGAAGGCGTCCTGTTGCTTCACGACAACGCCCCAGTTCACACTGCCGGTGTTTCGAAGGATGCAGTTCGTCAATGCGGGTTCACGGAACTGGAACATCCGCCTTATAGTCCTGACAGGGCCCCGTCCGATTATTATTTATTTACAAATTTAAATCGCGACTTAAGGGGAAGAAAATTTTCAAGCGATGAAGAGTTGCAGGCGGCCGTCTTCAGTCATTTTGAAGACAAGGATTGTGCTCACTTTTATAAAGGCCTAGAGATGTTGATTCACAGATGTGAGAAGTGTATCAGTATTAGTGGAGATTATATTTAAAAATAACATTGGTATTGTTTCATTTTCTTCGTTTCTTCATAGTTAGGCCAATTCATTATGGGACCAACTACTTATATGTATTAGTGTTTAATATATAAATACTATATAATATAAGTATGTATAGTTAACTCGCACCCAAGACACGGCGAATCCTTATTTGGAGTTAGATCTATATGTGTGAGAAAATATATGTCTAATATCTGGATCAATTTTATACATTTTTGTCCTGGGTACCCTGGGTAAAAGAATTATACCTGGATTTCTGGCATATATTTTCCCATAGGCTAAGCCGGCAGCCTACGGCCTCCAGATTACCAGGGCCCTACATTCAAATTGTTAGCAAAATTAAAATCACACCATTCTAAAAACGGGGAACATTAAAATTTGAGAATTTCTACGCATACGGCTAATAAACAAAACATAAAAATGGTATTGAGGAATCTGAAAATGAGACGTGAAAGGGCCCCGTCAGTGGTAATAGCCTGGGGCCTCTTTACATTTAAATCCTGCACTATGTATATTATTCGCTTATTACATACATACACTCACGCCGATATCCCATAAGGGTAGGCAGAGACCATAGTATATACTACATACATATCGTATATATAGTCACGCTTCTTTCCCATTGGGGTAGGCAGAGACCACTTCTTTCCACCTGCTACGATCGTTAAATGTA
>WUAW01011442.1:389-18374 GCA_017165845.1 Thaumetopoea pityocampa | reverse complement strand
TAAATGTTACAAGAAGCTTGCCATAATGCAACAGTGAAAACTGCATTTAAATCGGTTCAGCCGTTTCTGAGATTAGCGTACACAAAAGCACAGACAAACAGACTAAATTTCTAAAAACTATATTTTTGGTTCCGGTAACATAAGTGCAAGTTGTATGGATGGTTTTTTTTTGAAAAAATATTCATTGTACAGAGACGGCTCGTTTACGATTTTATTATATGTATAGACTAGCTGTGCCCGCGACTCCGTCCGCGTGGGCATTCGGTAAGAGCGAAATTATACATAAAATTATTTTCTCTGATCTTAATAAGAATGAATGATAAATGATAGATAGATGAAACAAACACCAAATGTTAGAGGAAGCTTGCCATAATGCAACAGTAAAAACAGCATTTAAATCGGTTTAGCCGTTTCTGAGATTAGCGTGCACAAACGCACAGTCAAACAAAAACAGAGCCAATATTTCTAATAACTATATTTTTGGCTCCGGTAACATGGGTACAATCTGTATTGTTGATTTTTTGAAAAAATATTCATTGTACACATACGGCTCGTTTACGATTTTATTATATGTATAGATTAGGTATACGCATTGGCACAAACGATTAAGTATTAAAAAAAAAGGTGATATAGAAACGTACAATACACATGCAAAAATTAGTAAACTGAAAAAATATGACAAAGCTTTCGATTTCAAAGCGTAAAACTGGAAAAAGTAAAGATGAACAAACACCACGCACCACATAACAACTTATAAGCGCGCGCACACAAGTGCACAGAAATGTTGCGTTTTAAGTCTTCGAATTGTATAAAGAATGTGACTAGAACCTCAACTTTATATACAATTCCACAGATAGAATAAAGGCTGTTGCAAGGATAGGTATGCATTCAGCTTAAAGGAGAATTATGATTTTACTCCCTACTTTCGACTCACATATACACAGGTGGACATCGTAATTTCTGTCAGTGTAATTTATAGTTGTATACATTATGGTACTGTACGTTTCAAAAATTTTCACCATTTTTAAAAATTCAAGAAAATTAAACCAACAAGTGGTAAATATTTATTATAAATTATATATAAAAAAGAATTTGATTTTTTAAATATGACTTCGTCTAAGTGTTTACCGTTACGCACCAAACATTTATGAGACTGTAAACAGATATATACTCGTCGTAAAATTTCCGAACTAATAGTTCATTTCCATCTCTATATTCCTCTTTAACTGAGTGATGGTTGTCAGGGAATTTCAGTACACTCTACTCTTAAGGTACCCCCATAAAAATTAGTCCAATATTGACAAATCAGGGCTTTTTATGTGCCACCCAATGTGGGTGACATTGGGTGGCCACCAAGTGACTCGTTGAAATTACTCTTTGAAGGAATAACTTTTCTATCGCAGTCAGTGAGTCTTTAGTCGTATGACTTAACTTGTAGCTCCATCTTGTTAAAAACAACTTTCGGGGGTGTAGTTTCGACATTGTTTAAGTTGTGACTCTAAATAATTTTGAATCATGGAGATATAACGGTTAGAATTTATCGTCTGAGCACAACCGTTTCGCTCTTCAAAAAAATAAGGCCAGATTACTATTTGAGCAGCTACTGCGGCCTTAACAGTCAGTTTTGGACAGTGTAACGTACGTTCATATTTAAAAATGAGCTTCATTACTGAAAATAGTGTGGCGAAAATCAGCTATTTTTTCTGTGACTTCTTTGACGAATTTTACTCTTAAAATCTTTTTCTTTTAAAGTTTGCACTATTTGGATCTTATACGCCTTCAAATTCAAGGCTTTTTTCAGAATCCGATGAATAGTTAATCTATGTAAGCCTAATTGAGAGGATCTTTTCCGTATGCTTTCACGTGATTTATCTCTAACTGAACTCTCAAGCTCTACAAGCTCCACATTTTCATTAGTTCGTTGTTTGCTTTGATGCCCTGTTTGCCGTTGTCCTATCGTCGATCCTGTAACCTCAAACATTTTAATCAAGTTTCGAATAGTTGATGGCGCAAGTGCTTATAATATCATGTAGGCCATATTATTTTCGATAGAGTCGACAAACTGTGATCGTAGATTTCGAGTTTTCGTAAAAAGCTTATACAAGTAAAACGCACGTTGCTCCCCAGTAAAGGTGGGTATGGTACTAAACATTCCACGGACCACTCTAGTGAAAACGCATATCGATCTGCGCTTCACCTCGTGCGATTTTGAAATACACGAAATTAAACTGGGTGAATATTTTTGAAACACCTTGTAGAATAGTTGATTATGAAATTCAAATGAAAAATTACTCAGAGAACCATAAACATGCGTTAGTATATCATAATGCAAACAAAAATAACCCCGCAAAGTTAAACACAACAAGCTAGCATGCCATCACCAATTTCACCTCTACCTATTCCTGTTTTCCTTCAGTCTGTTTCGCCGGTGGGGGCATCACGGCCTGCTTGACCGACGAAATCATCGACACTGTCATTTCGAGGAACTCCGAGAAATCTTTTGGGAAAGACAACTCTGGGAATTTCACCTCCAGTTGCGGGTCGCCCGGTTTTACTAAGTCGTAAAAAATGTATGATTAAATAACGTTTTGCGAAGTGTATATTTTTATAGAACAGAGCGCTGTCGATATAATTAACAATTTAATTAACTCTTTCGCAAAAATGGATAACAAAATATTTACCTCCATATAAGAAGTTGTAAGCTATATTAATATACTGTTTCGCTAGAGCGGAGTTACTCTTCAATAAGTCCTTTGTGTCTTCAGGGAAACAAACCAATCCCATACCAGTGGTGCCCGCTCCAGCATAGAGTACCCTCTGAAAATTACATTACCATGACTTAAATTACTTCAATTGTATTACTAGAGCAAGCTAGAATTTATCAAAAATTATACTTATACTTTTTCTACAGTATTACCAACTTAAATCTTCACAGTTACCATTGCAAGAAATGGTGACTGTTTTTTTTTAAATCGGACATAATTAATATGAAATTTATACTATTCAAAATATTTCCTATCATTAGACAAATGTTCCAACTACTAAACTGGGTAAGTTATATCCTATCTCTCACCAACTTCATACAAAATATTGGAATTTAACTTACTCTTATAATTCCACCTCTCAGCCCAAATATGAATCCAGTAAGACCTCCCATTGCCACAGCACCATACCGCACCTCTTTGTTTTCCTCTTCACGCAAATATTTCACAAACCCTGCAAAATTTGAGTAAAAAAATATGTTACTCAATCATTTCTCAACTTTGCAAACAATGGAAAATCTAAACATAATAATCAATTATGTATAAGAACTAATTGAAATAGGCCAATACTGGTGTTAGTAGGTTAATATTTGAGATTAGGCACGAACTTTCGTTCTTATGTGACATCTAATAAGTCCTTTATTTGAGACAAAAAATATTGATAAAAAATTAAAAAGGTCTATTTGGAAGTTTATTGAAAACAGCTTATTATTTCTATATTACTGCTAAACTATGTTAATCATAGTATTTCTTGTCAGCATTTGATCTGTCTTCCAACTTAATCATACTATAAATAAGTAATTAAACTTTCCAGCTAAATAAATATATATATAAAAAATAAATTTTGAATTAAATGTTAATGTGTATTTCTTTTTAGTCTATTAATACTTGGGATTGAGTATACAAATTAATATTATAAATGCGAATCTGAGTTTGTTTGTTACGCTTTCACACCTTAACTACCAAACCAATCATCATGAAATTTTGAACACACATTGTCAGGGGTACAAAGAAAGACATGGCCTACTTTATATCCCAAAAAATAAACTAATCCCGAGGGATAGAAAAAAATTGTTAGTAAAGATATCAAATAATTGTATTTTCAATGGTCTCTGAAATGAAATGACAACAACATGAGCAAAGCCACAGGTTAAAGCTACTAATATGATAATTACATAAGCAACTTCTATAACAGTAACAAGTCTTTTTGGCACTTATGACACTTTACCTATGAGGTACAACTATTATAGGTAATCAATCTTATGGCCTTATTCATAAAAATATTTACACCTAGTTTAAGCTAATCTGTAGTTTGTCCCTTTCAGTTTTAATAAATTTGTAATGATATAGAAAGAGACAAACCACGTTAACACGTGGTTTGTCTCTTTCTATATCATTACAAATTAAAGTAGGAATAAAAGATTTTATGAATAAGGAAGTTAGACTTTATCTCTAAGAGACAACAATAGTGAAGTCTTAGTCTTTTGGATTTATAAAATTCTTACAATCCGTCCTGTCTTGTAATTCATGGTAGTTGTCCTGTATGGTGTGTCTGATAGAGTCAGTCTGCTCTACCACAACCTGGACCTGTTCTCGGACAGCACGAACTGGTGTCAACAACATAGATTTGATGTAGCCACTCTTAGCTTCTTTGGATTTTTCTTCAAGGTATCTGTGGTATGTAAAGTTTAATTTAAGAGCATAAAGTAAAGTAAACCACATTTGTATGATATAGTATATGCCAATTTTTTGTAGTAAAGTATTTTTTATAAAACTTGAACAAACTTTAGTAATGGCTTTAAAATATTTTGCAATCATACAGCAGAGTAACTACGTGAAACTGATTTAATGGAATATGTAACAACATTGTAAATAAAATGTACTTCTTAAGTTATAGTTTTATTGGTGATGTGGTACAATTCTAACAATATTTATAGTTCATTTTCCAGGATTTAAAATGATAATTTTTTTATATTTTATTATCTCTGCGTTTTGATTGATTTGCACCAACCATGGTCGCAATAATTGTAAAGGTCAATAAATATTATCCATAATTAGAAGCTTAAATCATGAATAGTTTTACTAATGAATCAAACAACTTGATGTTCACTATTCTTCACAAAACAAATAAATAATAGTCATGAGAGGATGATAATTCCAAAATTGCCTCAACAACAAATAATCATTAAACATTCTGATTATAGGAGTCACTCCGTGAATGTATGTACTTTCACTGAAAGAAAACAGTGGCGAAATTCTATTGTTGCTTGAATTTAAGGTCTCACTTACTCGCCATAATCAGCATGTGGTGAGTCATATAATGGCAGCTCGGAGGGTCTCATAGGTGGTGGTTTCGTAAGTCCCGAACCTGCAGGTTCTACTTTAGACGGCGCGATAGGTGTGGCTGCTCCAACTACTGGAATAAGGGTAGCCACCCCAACAGAACCTAACACTGCTTTTCTAAACATCTAGACGGAAAAAATAACAGTGATACGAAGTTTTAATTATATAGTTAAATAATACGTTTAAAAATGTGGAACGCATAGTTATTTACCTCTAAAGAGATGTTGGTCGGTAAAAATTACATAAATGCCGTGTACAGTCTGTCATAAAATTTCCGTATCAGCCACAGAGAACGAATATAACAAACTACTTATTTTTTTTCGCCCTGAGGCCTTTGAAGGGTCACCGGACAAGGTAGCGAGCGCGAAGTGCGTTCCAGCCTAGCCTTTACGGCTGAGAAGCGGGGCAGCTAGCGCGAGGGCACCTCAAGAGAGTCTCGAGCCTCGGCTTGGATGGCCGCCGTGCGGGGCTTCATCGGGGTCGCGGGCCTCGGTGAGGAGGCAGAAGGCGGGGCAAGGCGGGGGTTCCCTCGGCCCCGACGTGGGGGGGGGGCGATACTTGGGGTTCGGGACGCGCTGTTCCGACTCGCGTCGAGAAGCGCGAGGGTGATAGGGTCATGGGGGTCGTGCAGGACATGTCGGGGACGGCAGAGACGCGGGACTGCGTCACGATCGGGTTCGTAGGCGGCGGCGGCACCAGCAGATTGGGGTGCTCGGAGGCCCGCGCGAAGTACCTTTCAGATACTTCGCAGAAATGTTTCGCGATCGCGATGAGTCGGAGGTTTGCTTGGAGATCGACGTTGCGTAGAAACACCTACGGTTTTTAGGAGAAAGCCATTCTGCACGGCTTGGAGGCTCCTTAGGAGAGCGGGGGCAGCATGCCCGAACACTACGCATGCGTATGACATGATGGGTCGGATGAAAACTTTGTATAATGCCACTTTGCTAGAAAGCGACATCTTACTCCGTTTGCAGAGCATGTGGTGAAGTCGCCCCAAGACAAAGGCGGCTCGGTTACGAACCACCTTAATGTGGTCCTTGAAGGTCATCCGGGAGTCCAGAATGACCCCGAGATATTTGACCTTTCTGACGCAGGGAATGGGACGGCCGAACATGGTGACCGTGGGGGTCGCGTAACGCAGGGGGCGGAAGTACCGAAGGTTGGCGGTCACAGTGTGCCTGAAGAAGAGCACGGCCGCGCTTCCACCTTCGGAACCATTTCCCCCAGTTCGGTGGCGGCTGCTTGGAGCGTCCGTGCGATACGCATGTTATTCCTGCCGGAAGTATAAATAGCTGTGTTATTCGCGAATAGGGCTAACGAGGTACAACGCCAACGGGGAATGTCGTTCGTGTAAAGACTAAAAAGCAGGGGGGACAGCACTGAGCCCTGAGGGACGCCGGCTCTAATGGGGTGGCACGACGAGTGTGTGCCTTCGACACGGTAGCGAAAGGAGCGGTTCGACAGAAAATCTCGCAGGATGACCACAAGTCTGTCCGGCACACCGAGAACGTACATTGTGTCAGACTTTGTCGAACCCCTTTGTTATGTCGAAGAAGAGAGCGCCTGTCTTGATGGGGCGACGGTCGTTGAGACCACTGAGGATGTGCTCCGTGAGGCGGTGCACCTGTTGGGTACAAGAGTGTTTGGCTCGATGGCCAAACTGCTTGTCCATGAGAATACCCTGGGAGGAAACAAAGTGTTTGAGCCGTGCGAGAAGCACGCGATCGTACACTTTGCCGAGAGCCTTCGGGAGACTGATGGGGCGGTAGCCCGCCGGGTTCGAGGCGGCTTTGCCAGACTTGTGGATTCCTATGACGTTCGCTTCTTTCCACGCGGAGGGAAAGGCACAATTCGTCATGGCGGTGTTGAAGATAGCCACTAGTAGGCAGAGAATGTGAGCGGGCAAGTGTTTTAAGACTTTCCTTGGTTTCAAGGCTTTGATGATCTCTTGGACCTCGGAGATCGTGGCCGGAGGGAGAGCGTCCGCGGGGTGTAGGGAGGACCTGCGCTTGATCTCACTGTATGAAATTTAATCGCCGTGCAGTTAGCACTTATGGTCAAAAAGTTAGGCAGAAGTCATCACTCAATGAAAGCCTTCATAGAGGAAGCTGACGTACCCAAGAACGACTTTGAAAAATTAGTGTTATGAGTATCTAGTCACGTTATACACATCTATGTTTATGTTATGGCCTTTATACTAGAGACCAGAGTTACTTTATTTGTGTGTTTTAGGTGTTATTTTGGCTGATCTATAAGGAATGACCTGTATTGTATCCACTAATTTGATGTGTTCACTATTCAAGCTTATAAATTGTTTCTTTAAAATTAGTAATTGAAAAAATATTATTATATAAGATTGTACTGGTAATTTTTTGTAAAGGTTTTGTACAAAGCATGGAAAAGAGTTTCGGTGGCAACCCGAATGAAACGTCACTTGAAATTTTATTTTAAAGTATTATATTAGTTTGTTGTAATGTTTAACATATTATAAGGCCAGGTTAGCAATACCCACAACCGACGACCTTGTATAAAAGCATTGATGAAAGTAGAAGAAGCGAAAGATGTATGTCAGGATCGTAGCAAGTGGAAAGAAGTGGTCTTTGCCTACTCCAGCGGGTAAAAGCTCTGACTCTATGTATGTATGTTAATATATAAATTTGGTGTTGTTTTATGTATTAATCGTGAACAATATTGAAACATTGGAATAAAATTGTGACTAGCATAGCAAAGTGACCGTATTTTTTCAAGACAGAAGTCTGCGGAAATTTATTTATTTATTTACACTTCATACATAAAACATGTACAGGCGGACTTAATGCCTTAGGCATTATCTACCAGTCAACCTTAGAATAGTACAATAATAAATTTACACGTTAGTCAATGTGGTATTCGTCGGATTTACGTCGAAAGTTCCAAGAAGCTATAAAATGAGATACACCAGCATTTTATTGACTTATGAAAATAATATAATTACTCAAAATGTGGCAGTATGGCTTTTTTCCTTCGCCTGTCCATATGAACGAAATAAACTACTATACTACTGAATTGGATTGTCAAAATCGGTTGTCATCTGAGATCTGTCATGGTCTGGTTTGTTATGTCAATCATGACACAATTTTATTTCGTCTTTGTATTCTATTACCTACTGTGATTTTTGTGCACGCTCTAATCTCTAATATCGTAGAGCATTTTCAAAAGCCAGATGAAAGTTTGCCTTTTTAATATATTATAATTGTTATATCTTTTTGTAAAATACTATTGATTTAGCCTTGTGAGACATACCGTGACTCTCAAACAATTTGAACTATGGTGATTGTGAGTACGGTTTTAGAGTTTATGAATCAATAAAATTTTAGTTTTGCGTTTTAATTCGATTTGTGAAAAAATGTCGGAATTCGTAACCGGTCGCGTGTCGAAACATAGGAAAGGCAGACGCGTAAAGAGCAGCACAGGTACGGAGAGATCCGCATGCTGGTGCTTGCACAAAATTGACTGCTTGGAAATTTTCATATTGACTAGTGCTAGCTTGTTATTCATATTCATTGTATTCATGCCATTGCTATTTATTTGTTCAGGGTCATGCCACAATATATACTCTGTTAGCGATGGTTAACAATACATCATGATTGTGTATTTAGATGAGTCTTATGAAATATCCTTAAATATTTTTTTGTTGTTACAATTTTAAAGGTAATTTATATCTACTAAGATATTTCTTACACAATAATATATTTAATTTAAGGTAAACTTAAATTGAGGTGCTATTTATAAATATGTTTTCTTAATTGTTAAGATATTTCATGAAAAAATTCCTCTGGGCCTTATTTAAATTAGTTAATTATCTAGACTAACCCTTTTACTCTCATTAATATTGGTTCTGCTTTAACAGTAGAAATGCGTACTAACTTTCAACTTGTATTGATACAGGACTGTGAGGTGCATGATGTGTGTAGAGTGAAAATCTCTTAGCAACTTGGGACGTGCCCACTAAGCAACAACCGAAGATTATTGGGATGAAATGGTACTTTTAGCTATTCTTTTACATTTAGAAGATTATTCTTTGTATAGTGAAAACCTGAAAGTGTTCAGAATAACTTAGACAAGTAATTGGTATAGCTTTTGTTTCATTCAACATTTCATCATAAAAATTTATGAAAATATTTTGAGTCAGCTGATTATTACCCTGCTGATTATAAGGTTTTAAACTTGTTCCTAGATATGTTTTACTTCATGCTCATCTTGTCTTTTTCTGATGTTCTTTTTCTTTATGACATAATGTATACAAAAAGGTGTCATTCCTGTTACATAATGTTCCAAATTTTCTAATTTATTTAATCTAGATTCTTTAAATCAAAAATCTATTTGGAGTGTTTCAGCTTTTCACTATATAAAAAATAATATTGTATAATTTTATTTTAAAATAATTAGTTTCTGGCAGTCATTGATGAGGGGTTATCGCCAACTCTTAAATCAATAATGCAGCTATTTTTTATCAAATGAACTATTACTTACAAATATGAAATATTCTGTCAAAATCTTGATATTAATGCTGCTTTAGTTTTGAAATATTACTTACATGGTATGTTTTATGATAAAATGTTTTAAGTGTTGGTAGTTGTGGGACAATGCATGTTCAATTGAATTTGGTTGCATGCTTCATTATAATTGAGGTAGAAGAAATTGCATCTATCTAACAATAAAATGCCTTTTTATGACCTCATAAACATTACTCTGAAATAATGCAGTCAAAGGAAGTACTTTTTAATAAGTGATGGATTAAAACATTCCACTCTCAATGTAGTGAAGTCAAAAGCTAATTATATGGTAAATTATGGGTTTTTGTAGTATATCATCATCAGGTTTATAGTTCATTAGTTATATTGGTAGGACCTTGACATAGAGGTGTATTGTTTAATTGTAGGTTGTCTGTGCACTCAGCTTTGAAAAAAATTGACATGCATTGATAGATAAAAATTTTTGCTTTATTCTTGTCTTACATGGAAATGTAATATCATTACTTATTCCTTATCTGTAGGAACAATGAGTTATCCAGCAATTTGTATTCTCTGCTGTGTCTGCACTATAAATTAATTAACACACAACCACATCTTGAATGCATGTACATTGCATAATTGTGAATAGTAATTATGGTTAAGAGTATGACATCATTGCCTTAAAGGAGGCAATGACATAACAGACATTGAAACCAGATCTCATAATTTAAATGACAAAGGTGCCTGATTCCAACAATAAAGATGTCTATAAAAATAACAGTTTTGTGTCTGAGTCTTAATATAGAAATTAATTTGTTTTGATAGAACTTTTTAAACATTATTACCAACCTGTTAAAGTTCATTACTAAGTTTTCTCCATAAAAAGCGGGATTTCCATATTTGGTAGTTAGATCTTAAAGAGTATGATAATTACACACATTCTTAACATGTTCGCGCATGCTATGATTACACTAAGTACTACCATTTTGACACAATTTTCTCATACATAGCCTATAGGCTTACCATTTTAGAGTCACATGTATGAATTCATGTGATAACCTGTCTCTTTGTAACGCATTTTTATCGTGCGAGATTGCACTATTTTGCAATATTTTCCAAAGAAAATTATCACGGACCGATGTGGTCCTTTTAAAGTGAGGCTAAAACAGAACGCCTATAGACGTAGTGTCATATCATTTTTTTAAATCTTGATGTGTATAGGCGTACAGCCTCCGAACAGGTTAAGATTATTCAAATATTCTAATTAAAATAATTGACAGATTTGAAATCTTTACAGTGATTTTGTTCTCCTTGATGAAAATTTGATACATATGAATCAAATTTTCATCATAAATAAAATGTTATGGCTAAAAACACAGGATTCTGACTAAAAAACTATTATTGTTGAACAAATTTCTATTGTTTTTATAGTTTATTAAATTATTGTTGTCTATTCTATTTAATAATTAGTATTTTCAGTGTTCCATTTTGCATGTATTATATTTAACTGTCGTTAATTAGTATTCATTATTTCATTGTACAGTTTCAAATATCTCATTTTTTAGTGTTCAAGGTAAGAACCTGGATTAATTTAGGCCGATAATGGAATTTTTAGCAATAATGAAATTACCTACTGTAACATACAATGTAAAGTATAAACTCAGTTTATTTTCAACATTCACACAATTTTATACGGAGAAAAACTCTAGGAAGTAATTACTAGCTATTTATTTTTACTTACTACAAAAAATAACGTTCGGAATTTAAAGTAACTTTTTATATTTGCTTGGTGACAATATAAAATAAAAAAGGAATGCGTGTATATACGTGAGTAGTTCGTTACGTTATGTAATCGTTTTCGATTTTTTTTACGAATGTCAACATCTTCCATACTTATATAATGTATAAAACGGCAGAAACGCCAGGACGGTTTATAAAAAGTGTGACGTCAGCATCTATGACGTCACTTAACTCATTGTCGGTATTTTTAATTAACTTCCTTTAATAATAAACGAACATTTATAAGGTTGTCATTGATTTTATCAATAAGAACATAAGAACAAGAATTTATCTCAACAATATTAACACATTTATGATCAAGCCATCACAAACTTGTTATTATTATCATGTTATTATAAAAATACAAGCAATACTTAACTAGTAGTCGACACCTCCTCGCGAGTCGACTGCTGGAGCGAAAAGTGATGAGCCAATTTTTTTTTCTGCATGAGATCGCTGTTAGAGAGCGCTCCAGCCGTTGCCTTAAGGGCAAGAAGGGGCGACTAGCGCGAGGGAACCCCGGGCGAACCCGAGCCTCGCCTTGGACCGTCGCAGACAGCCGCGGGAGCGACTGTTGGTAAAAGCGCTTCGCCGGGTAGGGCAGAAGCGATAATAGCTTAGACACCGTCCCCGCTGGCGGGGTTCAGTGTATTGTAGGAGAAGGTGCGGTTAACTTCATACCTGAGTTCAAGATGAAGTTCAGCGCACCGCATTGTGTGGCACTAATTTTGTGCCTACTATCGTGAATTTAACCCGGAAATAGTTATTTAGCAGTCGCGGCAAACTAACACCGGCTCGGAATACAAGTTATCCTGAGAAGAGCCGGCAAGAAGCTCAGTATATTTTGCAGCTAATGCCTAGGTACAGGGTTGTATTTAATAGCGTTAGACGAAGATTGTCTCCGGCCCCGTCGGCGAGGTCGGCGTGCGGAGTGTTGGCTCGGGCCTTTCGCGGCGTCACTGGGAGCGTGAAACGCTCGAGTGATTTCGTCGTCGGGGCTAACAGTACGTGTATCCCTCATCGGCTCGTAGTTAGCGGCTGCCACTACTAGCGGGTTGTGATGGTCGGGGCCGCGCTTGAAGTACCTTTCGGATACTTCGCGGAAGTATTTGGACATGGTCGGAATTTTAATGTCGGAATGAAAATCGACATTTCGGATAAACCAGAGAGCACCTACGGCTTTACGGAGGAACCGGTTCTGTAGGGTCTGGAATTTGTAGAGGAGATTCGGAGCGGCGTGTGCGAACGCTCAACGCTCGCATACGACATGACGGGGCGGATGCACGTTTTGTAAAGAGTCACCTTACTAGAAAGGGACAGTTTACTACGTGCGTTGATCATGGGATAAAGGCGACTGAGTATGAAGGTGGCCCGATCACGGATCGCCTTGATATGGTGTCTGAAGGACATCCTGTCGTCAAGGATGACACCCAGATATTTGACCTGTCTTGTCCATGGGACAGGACGGCCAAAGAGGGTGATCGAGGGAAGGGCATGACGACGCGGGCAATGGCGGACGCTGGTGGGGGGGACGTAGTGTTTCCTCGTGAAGAGCACTGCCGTGCTCTTCTCGGAGTTGACCTCGATCCTCCACCTACGGAACCAATCGCCCAGTTCGGTGGCGGCGGCTTGGAGGGAACGTGCGACGACTGCACGTTTCCAGCCAGTGGTGAAGATAGCGGTGTCGTCCGCGAATAGGGCGAGAGTAGTGTTACGCGAACGAGGAATGTCGTTCGTGTAGTGGCTGAATAAGAGCGGGGAGAGCACCGAACCTTGAGGGACTCCGGCGCGGTTGGGACGGTGCGACAAATGTGCACTTTCGACTCGATATCGAAAGGAGCGGTTCGACAGATAGTCTCGTAAGATGAGCACGAGACGGTCCGGCACGCCATAAGAGTATAGCTTGTAGATCAAGCCATTGTGCCAGACTCTGTCAAACGCCTTTGCCACATCGAAAAAGAGGGCACCCGTGAAGACGGCGGGACGACGATTCATGCCCTTCAGGATGTGCTCTGTGATGCGGTGCACTTGCTGGACGCAAGAGTGTTTGGCTCGAAACCGGAACTGCTCAAGCATCATCAGTTCACGGCGCCTCCACGCCGATATGTATATTCTATTATAAATGTTGAATATGAATACTGCATTTGGCGACCAAAATATGTAGTACTGCCGTACGGTTGTAGGGTCGCCTGCTTTATCTTGCACCAGGACGACAGCAGTCCGACATCTACTTTCTAAATTGAAGGCGTACTAGTTTGCGGTACCCTCTTATTTAACTGATGTCTATTTAATGTTTGACATCAGTCCAACCGTGGTTTCAGATGAAGAAATATCACTGTTAGTATAAACGCATCCTCGTACTTTTTTATGGTTCAAAATTACAGATTATGACAGATAAAGAGCGGACGTCATTGAACCGGCTCACCTCATTGTTGTTCTCTTATCTAAATAGTATTATTTAATAATATGTGATAATATATAAATACATTGTTAATCTATTAAAGGTCCATTGTGGGTATAATGCTATGTTCAGATAAAGAAGCTCCAATATGTCCGACGGTCGAGTAATCATTCCTAACTTATCGAATATACGAATTCAGGGTTATCTGTTCGTAAATGAAAGAGTAGCTAGTACTTATTGGCGGATATAGTGCATCGCAATGACAATCTGCAATGATTAAAACATTAGCGCAGTCGAACACCAAAAAGGTCTAAACAGATCTCCATCCGTAGGTTGCCTGAAAAAGATCTCTTTAAGCGGTAAGGTAGCCTATTGTATCACATTTTTTGTCTTTTATTTATTTCTTTATATAACTAAATCTGTACCAGACACTAACTACACGTGGTATTCTTCTGTTTGGCATTATTATTCCCGGCTTTTGATAGCAGTACGTCGTCCGATTTAACTTTTTTCAATTAGAAAGGTTTTCAACATATACAGTAATCTGAACACTGGTTTCTATATCTTGCTGCACACCCAAATAGCATTTCTTATTATAATTCTCTCACCGATTTACTCTCACAGGAGCATAAAAGAACTAAACTATCTCAATTGAAACATCACAGTAATCAAAATCGCTTTTGCGTTTATATTGTTACGAGTCGGGGGTAAATTAAATGCCGCTTGCGTGAAAAAGTTGATTTATACATAATCAGTAACCGTTGTCCAAGCAAATATTCGTCGAAAGCTTCCGTAAACAACTTATTCCAATCGCAGTGTAAGTTTCATTAACTGTAGTACACGCGGGTATTCGTCCAAGTTTTCCTTTCGCCTTTGTTCGCTTCGAATCGCTCCGATCGCTAGTCGTCAACTAACTAACTCGCTGCGAGGGCATCGCGTCTATATATAGGCTGAACCCAGGTTTCGAGAATAATCGGGGACTCACCCGAAACCGTGGGAAAATACAACGTAAACATGACGGGTTTTTGTAAACAAGTCCCACCGTCAGTGGACTTTCGACCTTATGTCGTAGCGATACGGTTCATTATAGGAAATACGTAAGTTTTAGGTATATCCAGCGGTTATCGCCCACACGCAATAACAGCAAGGACAATGAACCGCGCATCACATTATCTTTGAAATTCGCGTTCCATTATGCTGGATCATCCCAGTCAAAAGTACGTCTTATAACTTTACTCTATTGTCTTTGTTGTACTCGGTCTGTACACAGCATAAGGATTAATAAACTTGATAACATCAAGTACAATGACTTATAGACTGTTTACAATTTTACGTCGATTAGGACATCGTAGAAGTAAATTCGTATTCAAGAATGCAGATTAATTTATGTTTATGAAAACACATAGCTGTGACAATTATGACGGGAATGATCAACTATTCTTAGAATTTTATTTGATTTACTAATTGAGTTCCTAGTGCAGCAGATGGAAACTGAAAGTTCGGTTGATTCCATCAAATACTCCTACGATTGTAATTATCCACAAACAGTGAATAAACTTGTTTCATACACCCTCGGGCTATTGGGTTTGCGGTATGCACCGCCACTTTGGCGTCTGGGTCGAGCGATATCGGACTTATTCAATTCCCGAACCGCGACCAGCTTACGGGACCAAGCCTCATCCTCTTACCAACATTACCAACACTACTGGCAAGGAGAGGTTTGGTTCGATTTGAAGACTCGATACCAGGATCTTCCGCTCTAGGCACTGAGATTACGCACAGCACTTTGTGTATTGGACGGAATCTCCACCAAACTGTAGCACTGGTGACAAATTGTAGTCGCCTCGCGTCCATTTTTATTTATATAATCACCGAAGCATTCGTGCCCTGTAATTGTGTGTAAGCAAATAGTGTATAGGTTATTTGCCTACTTTTTCGCTTCAGTCAGGCTTTTTAAGGCGAATTTATCGCCCCAAACACGAGTATCGTCACGTTTTCATTGCTCTATCTACAATCCGAATCTGGTCATAAATTCTCTCGTTCATCATCTAACAGGAAATCTATAGGCGGGAAGCGTGCCAGGAGTATTGTTCGTGTCCTAAGTCAGGACCAATGTTGGCTCCCATTTGACTCGCAGATTTGAGTTCAATATGTCCTAGATAATATGAAATTGCTTTGGAATAAAAGAGAAATATATATTCGGGTAGCAGTGTAGTCTGGGGCAAGTGGCGATTACGGATCTGAAGATGCTGCGTGAGGAAGGCTTCTACTCAGAGAAGCGTCGACCTAGTATGTGTTCGAGAAAATTGGAAGGTCAAATAATTGATATCCATTCATTATTTGCATTTAATAATTGTGTTGGGACTGTTTCAAAATACGGTAAACTATAGGATCCGCTGATAATGTTTCGAAAGTACATTGTCGTGTCGCGGGATGACGCTTGACATCCGATGGCAGTCGGTAAAACATCAATGTAACTTACTGTGATTGATCCGATGATTCACGCCAAAGCAGACGTACTTGAACTTTGAACGGGTCGCGTATACATTGTATTTAAGTATTAACATTTTAAATTGGCTTTTGCCCACGGCTCCGCCCCCGTGAATGTCGATTTTCTGTTACATAAGAAATCCCGAAACAATCATTGATTTATATAAAAAGCCTTAAAACCACTTTTACTTTAGCTCTCGTACCTTAAGAGCGGCTACTAAAACAGGGATCAAGCTGTATCTTCAATTCTACTAGAGCGGTTTTGAAGAAACGTGTCGCCGTATTTAATTTGGGCACCATAAAAAAAGCACCACAAGTCAAAATCTACATAAGCATCAAACCCAAAATTACAATAAGTTTTATAGAGATGAGTATTTTTCATTACAAGTATTTCCCATAGTCTGTTTACGATATTTAGCATTATACTACATAATGCTATTGGTTATGATCACCTACGAAAATCGATGATACAGTTGTATATGGGTATAATAACAGTATATAATTTGGACACTCACACATATTTATCTAGCCTCAAATTAGGGTTTCATGTATCCTGGGCACTAGACAACGATATACATACTTTTATAGATAAATACTAATACATAATATAATACACTACGAAACCTGTGATTTCATTTCTAATAGCGATATCTATTGGCAAATCGAAGCAAGTATTAATAGTTCTGTTGAGTTTTTTTGTCTCTATTTAAGGTTTTTTGCATTTAATAAAAAAAAAACTGGAAACAAAGCATTGTGGCATTAAAATAAATTTAAAAAGATTTTAAGAAACAGTTATAGATGGTGTGCGACAGATGTCATTTCAGCGTCGAAATTAAAACGATGACATAATGACTTATATTTAGAAAAGATTAACTGTTGTTTCTTAATTAGACCTTTAGAATACCGGCTTAGATAAATAATATAACATTTTACAGTGCTGAGAATGATGGCAATCATGCAGGACAGGAATAACGAGGTACCGAAGGAATTCCTCGAGACCGGGCGGACCGGCCGCCGGAACGCGATGCCCGACATCCTGCACCCGCAGGGGACCGAGGTGACCACCGCAGACTTACCGACGCAGTTCAGCCAACTGGTCACCACTGGTGAGTGCTTCATACATATCGTTTTTTACCCCCTTACGACCGATACATACGTCGGTCATATGAGGGTCGTCGGTATGCGGCATGTCGGTATATGTCGCTTTTGATACGTACCGTAAAATGGGGTGAATAGATACAATTTTCAACTTCTACATTGATTTCCTTTTATGTTTGGATGCAAGCTGTTATCATTTAAAACGCGAAAGAAAATGCAAATTCTTTATATATTAGGAAAAAAGAGGCGATTTTTGCCCGGACACTGGGATCAAATAGTACGACAGAGGGGTGAATAGAGAAAAAATAGGCTGTCAAACTCCTTCTCTTATATAAGTTATGTAGGGAGTTGTTGTTGTTGGTGTGTGCTTATGCGTGTGCGTGTGCAAAATTCTACCCTCGATTGGTTTCCCTAAAGATTGTACTATCCTTTTGCCTAAGACCTACGAGTAACTCGTTCAACTTAGAAGCTGATAAGGAGTCCTGCCTGAGTGGTGATTGCAAACCGTTCTAAATCTCCGATTCCGTATAATAGCATAGGCAAGATATTCTCTGTCCACAATAACATATATTATTAACATGTCTATATATACATCATATTTTCCTGATTTATGGAAAAT
>WUAW01011441.1:5109-16579 GCA_017165845.1 Thaumetopoea pityocampa | reverse complement strand
ACTCCCGCATTAGGATTAATTGCTGTGTCGCAGGAACTTTACAAACATTCAAATAACGGGAACACAGAACACCCAGACTCGGAACAACAATTTTTGGTTCACACAAATTTGTTGCTCCGTGTGGGGATAGAACCCACAACACTCGACAGCGCAGTGGACGCTTAAACCACAGCGCCATTCGTGCAGTCAAAATTAACTTTAAATTATTTTTTAAGTTGCTATGAAGGCGCTTAGTCATTTTTAACTTTCTAACGTTGGTATTTCTCTTAGGAGTCTTAATAGTAATTGTGTCAGTTTACCTTCTTAGTGCCCTTGTTGAGTCCGACCGGTGACGCCCTTATGACGTAATGTCGCATGTCTATAAGTTTCGTCGCCGGGTTGTAGTTCATCAGTACACACCGCCGAATATTTTTAAGCTTCACCTAAAAATTTACGGAGACATGGAAGTTATAATAAATTTTGTGAAATAGTTCGTTTAATATAATAAAATTATGATTTATAATAAAATAAAAAATCATAAATTGTATTATATATGTTTTACTTCAAACATAACTAAGGTCTTTATTAAATTTTTTTATTCATATATCTTTATTAAATCAATTATGGACCTCGAAGATCGTAACCGAGCGTCCGCGGAGTGTTGGGATGTCCTGCACTCAACTTATTTAGTTTAAGTCATTTAATTATCTTAAGTTCTCAAGTTATTCAGTTATCTTCATGCACTTACAGTAGTACCACAAATATAAGTTACATCGGCGTTATATGCCATGCAGACGGGTGTTAATAAACGCCGATTAAAACAGATTGTAAACACCAATTCAATATGACCTTGTTACACTACGGGTAAGGTTGAAAATGTAATAATAGATGAACTCGTGTCATCTCATTCGCAACGTTTGGACGCTACAATGGCGCGTTCACGTTTGACCAATGGCCGACAAGGACTTATAATTGGCTTTAGTCCTTATAATTGGCTGAAATATTTTCGCGCCTTTCAATGCTTATTGCGCAAGTAATTTATTTTTATGGTATTATTGTATAAGTATCGGCGAATTTAATGCCTAAGGCCATTGATCTAATACAGATCCAGACGTAACGTCTAGTGCAAAACCCACGACAAAAATGTCCACAGTTGACGTATGTATACACATTTATATATTATATACTTCTGTGATTGAATAATTTGAAAACTACTTGCTTAGGACATGGTGCCTAAAATCGCATATAATGTTAAATAGTAGATATGGAGCTTCGTTTATTGTTGGTAATCTCAAAAAAAAAGTGCACGCGGTGAATTTTTGCACTTCTTTGATGGGGACATTTTTCGTCCACCAATCGTGTCTCTGTAGATATATGATCTATGCCTAAGGAATTATCTACCTGTTTGCCTTACCGTAATGCAAATATTACGTATAAAATTTAAGTTCAACAAGCTAATAACATAAAAATTAAAATAAACAGAATGAGCAACCAAATAAAACTTAAAATTATACTCTAGTCGAATGTAGATAATGCTGAATGTTGTATTCCGCCCAACAATCCCTTACAAGATTGGTATTGAATTCACGCATGATGATATGGTGTGAATACTCAAACCCCGTAGTTAACAGCACCTATTCAAAGCTGGAAAAGTAATTAATATACGTGCTGTTCGTTATGTTGAGGTGAATAGGATTTATGGGGGAGTACATTCGACTCATACACCTACTGGTTAATCAACCACATACATAGTTTATACTCACAGTGGTGATGTTAATAGTCGGGAATATGTTTTGGAACATAGTCGCCATGAGTTTCATGTGCATGCCTTCTCCGGAGAAGCTATTGAGTACGATCAGAGGCGCATTCTGGAAGGCACGCATTATCACGTACTGCTTCCGGAGCGATGAGATCACGTCGCGGGCCAAGCTGTACTAAATATTAAAAGAAATATAAATCTAAGTAATAACAGCCCAGCGTGTATGTAAAACCAACGAAATCTTCGATTTTGTAAAATTATAATAATTTGCTATTATTTGGAAATTTATCAATAAGGAAATCAATATCCTTCTAATAACATAAAAATAATGTAAAAAAATCAAATCCAATCAAATCGAAGCCAATTGGTAAGCATCCCTGGAAATAAAGGTGCATACCAAAGTAAAATATAAAAGGGCAAAGCCTTGGAGCACTCTCACACTATAAAGTTTATCAGGAACAAGAGATGAGATGGGAGGTACAAGAGATGGTCAAAACTTATTCATGCTCATTAGGAAAAGTGTGCCGTGTTACAGGTGTGTCGTCATCCTCATCAGCTAGATATGGGCCTCGTCTTTAAAATGGGGGGATTGCTTAATTCTCCACACTTCAGAAGGCATCTTGTAGTCCGCAGTAGATTTTGATTGAATAACAGGATAATGCTGCTGCCCTAATGGGCAAGATAATTCCTGGTATGTTCTTTAGCTGTTTCTCACAGCATCCACAGGCAGAGATGGAGTAACGCTATTATTATACCGGCGCCATACATCACATAGGGTGGATAAGATCATAATAATACTAACAAGCGTCTATAGAGGATGAATATGTCCAACTACATGTTGATACTGTGACATGGAAATGGAAACTGTGGAGCACTTGCTGTTCTGTTGCTGCATTGGCTGGCAGGTGAATGAATCTTCTAGGGCTAACAAACTCCAAACTGGAAGACTATTGGCCCTTCACTGTTAAGGTATTATTCAGCCTAATGCAGGTTGCATAAGTAGAATGGGCTATCAAGGACTATGGGTAACAAAATCTAAAATGCCTTAGAACCACACATATGGATATTGTTTCTCCTATGGATTTAGCTAAGTTTAGAGTATTTTATGGATGCATAAATACATAAAATGTGACAAAAGGCCAAAGTGTGCAATGAAATCATTAGAAAATCTTACACTATGTATCCGGAAGGTGAGTGTAGGTCCTCGTGGCAATCGTGCCATGCGCATGTATGAACCTAATTTTGTCTCTGTAAACATCATCATATGTGACACATGGAGGTAACCCGACACTGACACAAAGTCTTTTATTGTATTCTTCTTCCTCTCCTGAAGATAACAAAAAATATATATTTATTGTGCACATTAGATACTAGTTTTTACCTTTGGCTCCACCTGCATGAATGTCGGTTTTCCGCTATATGGAAAATCCCGAAACAATAATAGATTTGTATAAAAAGTCTTAGATCCATTTTTTCTTGAGCTCTCTACTTTAACAGTGGCTACTGAAACAGTGATCAAGCTGTATCTTTAATTCTAATGGACCAATTTCGATGAAACATACCACAGAATTTAAGTCGGAATAGTACCTTTTAGACTGTAACAGTTTGACCAAAATCCATCTGTTTGTTTTTGTGTGAAGCTCAAACAAACATATCGATGGATATAATTTCAGAAGCTCTTAGTGGATCTGAGTAAATTTCTTTTAAATATCTTTGATTTAGAAAATTTGACATTTAACAGCACAGGGATAGCACTACTGTCTTAAATGCCTTTAATATACTACTAAATAACAGTGCCCTAAGCACTGTTTGTTCTCATTAGATGATAAGTAACATCTTCGCTCAGTCTTCAGAAGTTGAAATTATGCTTGGCAAGCATTTTGCTGATCACAGTAGATTTTTTATATTGTGGATGTAGTGAATTAACATGCGGTACACCTGATGGTATGTGGCTACTGTCACTCACAGACATCTGTAGAAGATTAGACAGGTTGATATACCTACTGCTCGAAAACTTAATTCAACAGAAAAACATAAAAAAAATATTATTGTGGATCTAGTAATTGATAAAATATCATGATTGAGAACAAATTAGATTAGATCATTCATTCATTTATCAGTTTTAAACCATGGCCATGGGCAAGCAATGTAGGTTGTTTGAAATTCATTATAATGGACATTAAAAATTGNGACAGTAGATTTTTTATATTGTGGATGTAGTGAATTAACATGCGGTACACCTGATGGTATGTGGCTACTGTCACTCACAGACATCTGTAGAAGATTAGACAGGTTGATATACCTACTGCTCGAAAACTTAATTCAACAGAAAAACATAAAAAAAATATTATTGTGGATCTAGTAATTGATAAAATATCATGATTGAGAACAAATTAGATTAGATCATTTATTAGTTTTAAACCATGGCCATGGGCAAGCAATGTAGGTTGTTTGAAATTCATTATAATGGACATTAAAAATTGAAAGTGGTATTTTCCAAATATTTGTAATTTCAAGTTAGCTATCTGTAAAGGATTTTGAAGGGCCTATATTTACATTATGGTTTAAAATAACAACAACGCTGGTACCTTGCTCCCTTTTTAAAATTCTAGATTTAAAAAATTTTCAATCTTACTGAAAATCAAACTTGGATAGGATGGTGATTGTATATAGTTTTTTTAATGTACAATATATAATTTAATATTCTTCCAAAGATATCTAGAACACGCTTTCGGGAATGTGTTAATGTTTTTATATGAAATATATTAAGGATTCACCTTTAACTGCGAAGCCGTGAAAGGCTCCATAATTTTCCTGAAATCCTTCATCAAATCTATCAGGTCTTTGCTGCATTGTCCGCGATGGATTACGAACGAATGGGGAGCCTTTACTAGATTCTCGGGCTCTAAAGACTCCTTCGACGCCGGGTTTTTCTTGACACATTTACCTTTACGTTTACCCATAGTTATTTACGCTTATTTCGGTATTTAAGTTCAATGTATTCTAAAGTGAAATACTTCACCTTAGAATCAAAGAGAATATAATATACTTAGAATAATCAATGAAGTAATTTTTATATATTTTTTCCATGAAATTTTAGATTTTTTTTTGTTATTTTGAGGTTATAAACACGCACCTGAAATAGTGCTAATAAAGAACAATAATTTTATAAGGTACTCTGTGGAACAATAAGTACATTTTTTTTAATTGTTCTTAGCCATGGAATCTCAGACTTTATTCTGAGCATGGAATAAGCAGAAAATTCAAAATAAGTGTTACCAGATGTTAATGTAAACTTCTCCTAAGCCTCACCCGAAATCATGCTTTCACCAACTGCATTTTTAATGTTTAATCCAGATTTTATCAGTTTGAGCTTTGTTTGCCCCATGGCGCGATGTGTGTTTTATTCTATTTTATAATGAATTCTATTCTTGGACAACAGAATCAACAGTGCCACAGACGGGCTTCAAAGACTCAAGTCACCATGATTGATGCGAACCATTATTTCTCTTGAGTATATTGTGTTCTGTGATTATTTCAGACCACGAACCAAAGTTAAGTGATGTGGGCTAGCGTAGTGTAATATAGTTTATATAGTGTTGTGACAGTTTTGTGGTTTTTTAGTAATCATGAAACATTGATAATCACCTGGTTGACTCGCATCATTGTTTTGAATGATTAAAAAAATTTAAAAACCTCAATATTTAATTTAACTTTGAAGATTTCTCGGATGCATGAAATAATCCGAATTTATAGGGGATGGCGGGACCATTTGGCATTACTGTTCAAAATACACACTAAAAAATAAATATCCTTAACCGTACCGAATATTATTAGTTTCGTGTTTCATTTTTTCTCTTCATAATCTCTATATTATATGCTGTCTCTGCAGTGACAAAAGCCTCCTTTAGTGCATGAATTTTACTTTGTTTAGCTTTTCACTCTTCCCTTGAAAGTCCATAATTCAGTATGGGAAATTTCACCCCAATATTGAAATGAAATACTTTTATTTACGTGTAACATAGCATAGTTTTGTTTCAAGGTGTTGTTAAAAAATAACAAAACGAACAGTACATCCCACCTACAGAAGGTATGCAATAATTTAATACTACAATGTTATAAAAAAACTAATATCAACACAACTGAATCTAAAAGAATATACTTGTATCATAGACAAAATTAATTTTATTTGAAACAGTGACTACACAGTACAAGAGTTTGACCACGACTTCATAATAATAATTTTATTAATGTGCTCATTGTGCAGTTACTTATATAAAAAACTGGTTGTTATCATTACCCTCCTTAAGGTTCAAATTACCCGAAATCGGGTAAAAATACCAGTGCTGGTCACAACTCTGCAGTCAGTTTTAATGACTGACATGACTGATGCGTAAAATCTCGGACCAACTATTATACTAATTGGTCCTAGCGAGTACAAATGACATAGCAATAACTCTCGTATAGTCATCTTATTTATCCCAATAAGCAGAACAATGGGACAGAAAGAGGTAGATATACTTCACAAAAAAGAAAGAAACGTACATAGTTCAAACGTCAATTTGGTTACCTTTATGATACCAAATTATAACGTTACTTATAATAATTAATAATACAAAATCGGTTATACTTACCAGACCTTGACCTTCTTTCCAACTGATTATTATTTTAGGAATTTGGAGAATATTTCAGCGAAAAATTTTCAAATCCGATGATTCAGTGAAAAACGCCTTTAAAGAGTTCATTGAATCACCTCCCCAGGATATCTATTGCAGCATTTACATCGATTAAAATGGCAAGTGAATCGACAATAATAGCTAATACTTTAATTTTTTTCAGTTTCATCAAAACTTTCATAAAAAAACACGATTATTTCTATATAAAACGGTAATTTCATATGTAAGGACGCAATACTAATCAATAGGGAAGAATAGGAACAAACAAAAAAAACGCTACAAAACAAATCAAAACAGCTTTATTTCCTGCTGGCTCATGCGTGAATTCTCCATACCTATTCATGAAAACTTCCTACCGACTTAAATGTCAATATGCATTATCGGACCGACATTAAGATAATTATAATAATTAATGCATTATCGACTCAATATGCATTATCGGATTTGTTCAATTTATTAATTAATTAATTGTTATACAAAATCATTCCGATATGTGAACTTATAATTGCTTAAATGTAAAAAAAAAAAACAAATAAATATACTGTTACCGCCGTGTACTTCCATCACGGTAGGATTTGTACCAGCTTAGTTAAAACAATGTTTAGAAATATGAGAGAAGAGCTAGCCGTAGATCGTTCTTCGCACGTTGAACAGAAGTGCAAAATATCGTGGACCGATTAACATGTTTTTCGAAGACTTCCTTTTTCTCGCCTTGATTTTTTAATTTTTGAATGGCTTAATATGAACAAAGTTATTTCAAAATCAAGGAAGAAAAGTTTAATATGTTAAAGGTGAAGCGATACAAGTCTTTTACTACGAAACCGACAGTGCTATGTCTATTTCTAGCACATGAAACGCCAAATTCATGCGATGATCTTTCACAGTTTGTACATTTGTGTATATAGAATTACCACAACAAGTAAACGACTATTGATTTAATTACTTTTAGTATCACTTCCCACTGACCGATCTACAATATCAATGATCGATAAAAAATTGTCTTCATCATCATATCAGCCCACAGACGACTAATGGGCATAGGCCTCCTTTAATGATCGCCACACCGAGCGGCTACGAGCCGCCTGCATCCACCGATTGCCGATTGGTGAATGTAGCGGGCAATCGATAAAAAAATGTAATCTTTTGGAAATCGAGAACAATTTTAAACCACTTGACATTGAACACGACTAGTACGGAAACATTTTAAAACACTACCACGAGTCACTAAGACGACTACAAAATTCGACAGAGAAACGCAAATATGTTACAGAAATGACTTATACGAGTACACGGGAATACTGATAGTAAACTCATGGTAGTGATCACATGAATCACAAATGAATGGTTCATCAATTCTTTAACCTATTTATTATAAGTGCAGTAAGGTGCATATTACCCAACTATACCACTACTGTTGTATTTGAATTTACAAATGAAAAAAAAAATATTTGGTACCTAGTCTGACCCTTGTACAGATTTTCACAATTAACTAGCTACGCTGTGCGCGTCCGCCTGTCCATACGTAAAAATTTGTCTTTGACTTCAGCGGGTTTTAGGGTCACTTCCAGGTGCTCTCTAATCCCGTATATTATGGATGTACCCCAACCAAAATATACAAAACATCTTACTTTAAAAAGGCGCAATAGAAAAATTACATTAAAATAAATTTTTCGTTGAAAGGAACTAGATAACATCATCAAAATTCGCATTTTTCTTTTCGCTATTCACAACAAATCACAATATAGAATGTTGCAGAGGACGATAAAATAACATGGATTCTATGTAATATAAAAAGCCCCTTATTTAACAATCCTATTAAATTAGCTACTATCTATCGTCCATTATACACTATATCAGTTAAATATCGTATTGTTTTTACTTTAAAATCAATATCCGTACTGTATTAGGTACTTAATGCATGCGACTGAAGGATAAAGTAATACTGGTCTACGAATCGTATTGGCAAAATAACGGCACGCATTATCAGTTAGGGCCAACAACACAACGCGTATTAAAAAAAAAACCCAGTGCGTATAAAAATCTATTCATATATATGGTTTTGTTACGAATGCGTGCGTATCTCTAGCGATGAGATAATTCGCCGCGTACCCACCGAGTTACTTGTGTGTGGCATGCAATACACGTTTTGGACAATTAATGACAGAATAAAATCCCATGAGGGTATTGTCATCTTCTCCGGGTCAATTCGGCTGTTGTCCGGGTCAATTCGGCTGTTGGTTGTTTTAATTTAATGATGATATTTATTTACACTTCATACACAAATGGTATATGGGCTAGCCTAATGCGTAAGGTATTTCCTACTAGTCGACTATGTAAAATATGTGAACATGTAGACTATGTAAAAAAATGAGTATGAAACCTATGGTTGTCTAAAGCTTATACACTAATAGATGTTTACGTTTACATAGGGAACTAACGCCGACTGCCTTCTTGCATTGATCGATCGCCTCGAGAAACACGCACGGAATTCGTAAATGTTATAACACATATATTCGCCATTATACACCATCTACCAGCTATCAGATACGTCCGAATGTTTTAATTAGTATAGAAACGAGTGCTATAATTTCTGCATAGTGATGAGATCACAGACCCAAGCCTGTCCGCAGTGCGGACGAATACACGAGTAAGCCCCGCGGTCAGGGATACAGGCTACAGAAGAAATTTTTAGTAGACGCAAACCCCATATCATCATACCTGCGTTAGGCCAAGGGTCGACAACCTATGACCCATCGGTCACCGAGTGACCCATTTGATAATTTCAAGTGACCTGCTTTAGTTGTGAAAATAAAGTATAATATATAAAAATCAACAAAAAGAAATTTGGATAATACGAAAACATCTTTGACCCAAACGTCTCTTTAATGCTCATATTTTGGTGGATTTTGACCCGCGGCTAAAAAAAGTTGCCGACGCCTACATTGGGCATTATTTGCACGATAAAAAAGGTGCGTTAATATACGCGCGGTACTCTAGCCCAAGCCATCCAGAAATAATAAACCCCCCTAGCCAAGTGACATTCGACAATCGTTATCGCTAATAGAAACGAAAAAAATGTATTGGAATGACACTTCTATTCGATAANTCGATAAAAAAGGTGCGTTAATATACGCGCGGTACTCTAGCCCAAGCCATCCAGAAATAATAAACCCCCCCTAGCCAAGTTGACATTCGACAATCGTTATCGCTAATAGAAACGAAAAAAATGTATTGGAATGACACTTCTATTCGATAAGTCACGTGTGACTTGGCGATTAGAAGTGTCATTCGCCCCTAGCTAAAGTTGACATTCGACAATCGTTATCGCTAATAGAAACGAAAAAAAATCTTTTTTCGATAATCCTTGACAATAGACGCAGTATTACTTTATAGTTCTATAAATTAAATTGTATTTTAATATAAATCTGTTTATTTGCAGTTTCTCGACCCCAATATACCAAAATGAAAGATTATGAATAGATAGATTACATTTTACTAATTTACTAGAACACATCTACTCTCTCTATTTACCTTTCAAAACTACAAATTCAGCTACACAATAAACAGATTTCACTGACGCATTGCGCAAAGAATTCGCTGCAAATTGAAAGCAAACTCATTTGAGTGAGACTGTTGACTGTTACCAATAATTAATTGGACCGAACTGCGCGCGAATTCGATCACTGACCGAATGAGTCAGCGCGTGTTACGCCACAAATTCCACACTGTACGCATGTGATCGCTCCATAAAAGTAACATTGGGCGCTAACTGTAGCTAACTCATTATAATCTATTCTCTATACAAAATCTCAGGTGACATATGAAAATAAATTATTTTATTTAGGAAATAATTGTTTTGTGTAACAATTGTTTTATTTTTATGTAACAATTATGTAGTTAGTGAGTTGTGGGTTCTCGGAATCCTCAAGATTACCCAACAAACGATGGAAGAGTTGTGCTCGGAGTTCCCCTGCGAGATAATACCCAAATCACGATAGAGACGCTATGTCCAGTAGTGGACGTCTCCAGTATATGCTAATTTGCTACGTGACAACAATAACAAAATCGGCAAAGGGAAGATTTCCGGCCTAATCATGATATTTATCAACCCGTACTAGGCCAGCGTGATAGACTACGGCCTAATCCGGGTCCGTGGCTCTATAGTGGGCACAAATGTGGACTAGGGATATGTTGATATTTCTGGTGGGGCTACCATCACCCCGACGGTTGATATCTGGTCGTGGTAGGTACATAATGTCAAGCTGCTTGGAATTTTTCGTCATTGTTGAGGATGTGTATTATAATACTATAACGGAGTATTGTTGGTAGCTATGGTACTATATACCATAAACAAAGATATTTCTTTTTTACAATTTACGTTAAACATGTTGAGTTACTTTTTTATAGATACATATGTCAAACAGGATTTCGTATTTCGAATAGATTTTAGCGCGTTCACGACTTAAACAAAAGACTATGCGAATGTTTTATGAAAATATATTTCAATAGAGTACCTTCAACTGTATGTATATGGGTATATCGTTATAAATATCAACTAAATCATTTCGTGTTGTAGTTAGTAGCAACGAATTTATTATTTAAATTAGTTATTTGGTTAAGTGTGAAAAGTTGTAGGCACGTATTCCCTAACATTTAATACTTTATCAAGTACATTTTATATAAATTACATTAAAATACAGAATAGCTATGTCATGGCCTAAATTGTTTAATAAAGCCATAATAGATGATTTTCTAGTGATATATATCTAGTGTCAATAAGTATAAACCCAAGCCACAGCTGCGTGAGATTATATTTTATTGACTGGAGATGTACCTACGTCGATAATAAGTGATTGCTCAATTTATCGATTAATAATTATCGACATTCTTTTTATTGAGCTTATTACATATTATTACTTTAAACGAGCAATTTTTGTATAATAATTGGTTTCTCGGAAATGGTATTAACATTTGGAACACATGAAAAAAAAAAATTAAGGCCATCGCATAGAATATTGAGATACCAAATAGGATTATTATAGATATATTCATGTTA
>WUAW01011439.1:66365-78722 GCA_017165845.1 Thaumetopoea pityocampa | reverse complement strand
GAAACGCTTCTTCTGATAAATTGCAAAAATGTAATTACGTCATTGTTCTATTGGATGAGCGATATGTCGAACTAGTAAATACCATATATGGGACTTTTTGTTACTTCAAAACATTATACATAAAGCACTCGCTATATTTCTCACATGGTGGTGGTATAATGGTTGTAGTTGTGATAATGGTTTGTTGTAAGCATTGTTTTAATTAAAATATATGGTGCAAGTTATATTTGCCTACAATTATTTGATGCAGTTATCACCTATATTAATAACGTTTATATTTAGTACCGATGTACGTTGGCGGACCTAATAAATATAAATAGAATAAAATAATAACCAAATCGCTTTGGCCAGTTGAGTGTGACAGAATCGCAAACTGCTGTATGGCGCTGGTAAAATAATAGAGTCACTCTATCTCTTCTCACGGATGCTATGAAAACCAGGTAAGGCATGAATGGATAGTGGGCCGCAGCGTTATTCTACTATTCAACTGTAGAGATGTATTAGTGTGCATAACTATGTACCTATGTGCTAATGTGTGTAACCCTATAATAATTGAATGCGCTATTAATAAACAGTAGTATTGTCTCAGAACTCGGGGGTTCAATTATCTCTCCCAACGCTGCACCTTATACAACGAATACGTACTACGATCTCGGATACGCCTGCCACGCGTGAAAATCACGGCGTATGCTTTTTGAGAAGGAGACTCATGACTAGCAGTGGACTATCACGTGCTGATAAAGACGATTTACAAACGTCCAAACATCTGAACTTTGCCGTTATAATTTTAATGAGGTACACAACAGTTAATTCGCGGTAGAACCAAATTTGTGATTGTGTCCTTGAGAGTGCTATAGCATGATTAAATATCGTACAATTTCCAGAACCGCCCGCCTGTCTTAAACCACAGGTATCAACCTGTGATTTCCGCCGTGCATAACGAACCTAAACAGCTCGCAGTCAGAAAGACCGTTTATCTAACTCGTGCACTAGTAAAATTTCCATATAAAGGGTGGGTCTTAATACACCAATTTAGATATCACTGAGGCCCTCAACTCAAATGACACCGTTGCAAGCGGTGTGACTGTTGTTACGGCTTCGGCCTTGATGGCGCCAATTGACGAACAAAGATTAATTTGTTATTGACGGAATCTTAGTTAAAGTGAATTTAGAGTTGAGAGAAATTAGATTATTACTGATTAGGAGATGAAAGATTAAGTCAGGGAGTACTTAGTCTTTTAATCTGTCCGGCAAATAGACTTAAGTATACGGGTAAGCGACCCCGGCCCCCCGAGCTACTACTGTCTCTTCCTAATCCTTCCGAGATAGTAGTATCCTATAGCCTATAATCCTATTCCAAAATTCCATATTCCTTGCTCAATACACCTTTCCTACCTCATCCTTTTTCCTTTCCTCTCTATTAAGCCGCGGGAATGCAATGAGAAACTTTAACATTTTTAACCTTATATAATGGCCGTGTCGTGGTTCGCCACCCGACACGTCTCGTTGCCCGCGGAAGCGAAATGTGGGCTGCGAATAGCCACTCTGCTACATCGAACTATCGCAGGTGGAAAGAAGTGGTCTCTGCCTACCCTTATGGGATATCGGCGTGAGTGTATTTATGTATGTATGTATGTAGATTAGAACTGATAAATTATCAAACATTAAATGATTTAGAGGAAACAAGATTCATCATCATCAGCTTGTGGAAGTCCACTGCTGGACATGGGCCTCCTCCTTTAAAAGGAGGGATTTGCGATAATCTCCATATTTAGAAGGCGTCTTGGAGATCGCATTAGATTTTGATCGAGTAACAGGATAATCCTGCTGCCCATTGTCCTGGTACACCCCATGGCTTGTCCTCACAGCTTCTAGTATCTAAGGGAAGAAATAGAGGGACACTATTATTATGTGCAAAATTTTTATTGATTGTGGTAAAATGGCACAATCACGACAATAGGTTCATTATTATATGGCTGACATGGCTATTTGATATTGTTTTGGTAAAATGTGTAAGGTTTGGTATCATAATGTATTCTTCTCTGATCACCACTTCGGAGATATGGTCGTGATTTTAATTAACATTTATTTGTTGTAGAAATGACAAATATCATTTTCCTCAACTCGTAATCGCGTGGGAACTATCGTAAATCTTCATAAGCCACCAAAATTAATCACGAGCCGTCATGATTCACATAACCGCCTTAGGTTACATCGCCGACTCGTTCAACTAAAGATAGCACTTTGCCACCAATTAGCAGTGAACTGTATGCTTTAGAGTCTGAACACATTCACTGCCAATCTCGTGAGCATGTTTTACTAATTATGGCCTCGCCATAGAAATGCGTATTCCCGGAAGGTCATTTACTTATTATAAAAACAAAAAATCCCTGGTTATTTGATTGGCTACTGAGACAATTCTCCGCACCACGCGCAGGAACGTCATTGGCTTCTTAACATTGGCGCTTCATCACGCGCAACGGTGCATGATTGATGGCGAAAGTTTTAAGCAAAATAATTGCACATGTGACAAAATCCAAAGCAAAATTAAACAACAAATTATAACCATACCAGCTTTAATCCGCGGCTTCGGTTGCGTCGACGTTCTTAATGTATTAAGTTACAATTTTTTCTACATACCTCTCGGGTACAGTTAGTTTTTTTTTTTCGAAATAAAATGTACCCTATGTCCTTCTTTGTACCTCTGACAATGTGTGTAGAAAAGTTCATGATGATTGGTTAAGTAGTTAAGGTGTGAAGGCGTAACAAAGAAAGTCACATTCGCATTTATAATATTAGTTAGGATTCCGAACCGCAGTTTCTGTCACTGTACAATCTAATACTTTAGCAGAATAGCTTCTTAAGCTCTAACGGCTCATTACGGCAATTAAGCTATTAAGCTTACCTCTGTGTGGCGACGTAACTTGTGTGCGCAGAAACCCGGTCGATGTCCCTCGACCTCGCCGGTCTGAACCGAGATTTTCTAAACATTAGTCTGTAGGTATATATAAAAAAGTCTCGCAAAAACTCGAAAATCGCTCGACCGATATGAATAATTATTTTTCGTTTTGTTCGTCTCTAAAACGCAAAAAAGTATGCCTTGCTACACACATAAGTAAACTGATTTCAAATCAGGATTCTACTTACCAAATTAGCACATACTAAGAAGTGAAGTGTACAAAAGAAGGACACTGAAGGAATAGTAGAGTGAAAGTATCTATTACATTTTAAATGTAATAATCAGAGGGGTGTTTAATTAGAAACAGTATTGTTTTTATACATATTACATTAAGCCACCAGTAAAACATATCGAACTACTTTAACGACATAAGTCTTGTACACGTTTTAAACTTACATCGGTTACATTACAACTTACTTTACAATATGCTTTGTGGAATCTTTATTTTTATGATGGAAGTAATTTTGTTTTTCACTTAATAATTCAAAAGTTACGTCGTACGTAATAGCGCCACTTACGATTCTTCTTGTGAATGTCGCAAGAAACAGTTATGAGTCAAATCACGGTAATGGAACAGCAGAGGACAGGCTAATGGAACATATAAATTACTATTTTCAATGCTGATGCCTAACATAGAATTTATTACAATAAGTCCGCAGTGGACTTTAACGAACTAGTGAGGATGATAATGATATATAAGTATGTTAATCAGTTTATTGAGTTAATATTAATAAGTTTAAAAATTGATACAGAATCTTATTGAGTATAAATAGATATCTTATTGAGTATAAATAGATATCAAAACTTAACTGGCCGTAACAAAGATGTCCTTATTAAGATTAACGAAATAATATTGACAAAAGCGATGGTTTTCTTCATTTATCTCAACTCGATTCATCGAAATTATTTAATGCCATCTTTGATTTCACTTCCGAATTTTATTGATTATATTAATGAGATTTTCAGTTACAAAAATTTTAATTAGATTTTCAGTTTTTCAAATTGTTGATATCTGTTTCAGTTCCAATTCTGCCATCCCTAGTCTTTATACCAAGTCGAGGTCTACCGTCCTATACGTCACCATCAATTGCGGTCACCCATTGCGCAATGTTCTGCTTACCCAACTAATAAAACTAACTGGAGTAGCAATTGTCCCATTTATTTATATATGTTTGTAGTGATTTTGTAGCAAAACTTCACACTCTATTTCGAAAGATTTGTGCCATTTATCATCAGGCAATTTAAATACACTGCTAGACTTGGGCTTCCTCTCTTAAAAGGAATGCGAGGAGAGTTGGGATAGGCTCCACCTTTAACAATCATTGTAGATATAGGTACATAAATGTTTCTGGAATCTCAGAACGATACTGTTGAGTACCCCTTAGCCGGTTCTTGGGGTACCCATGGAAAAATTTGAATGATGATATAATTACATCAGCTGATACAACACAGCGAATATTATACGTGCGTATGTACGTCTGTTCTTCTTACAAACACTTATAAATTCACCAACACTTGCTTTTAATGTCGTAATGTTGGTTCCTTCATTAAATAAGACTTTATTAATTCATTCAGTTATTCTAAGTTTTGTCATAATTATATGTAATTGCTTACGTCCATATCACATTGTCCAGATTTCTATTATCGTCACTTATCGTTGCTATGAGTACATGCAATGATTGCATGGTTCTTCAAATCATAAATAGTATCTACAATGTAAATGTTTTGATAGTCTGCTCAACTTAAATGACTGAAAACAGTAACTGAACCCAGTTGAGTTTGAAATTGTCTCTTCCAAAATGAAAGGTCCGAATATTTTTATGTCGCTTGACCTTCTTTATTTAAATCAAGCAACTGAATAATAGATTGTGAATCAGTTTTCATTACAAGTTCTCAAATCAACAAGAAGTGTCTAGACTGTGAACCAAAAATGTGCACACGCATAAAGACAAGCATGAGGAAATTGGTACATTAACATAGTACCCACCTAATATCAAAAATAATAAGGGCGGCTTTATTTAATTCAGACAAAGTAATGTGATGTACATAAACAGCATCACGACCTTAAGGACTTTATAGGACGATAAGCGACACTCTAGACCCTTAGTTCCCAAAGTGGTCCAGGTGGACCCCTAGGGGTGCCCTGGAGACTTGACGGGGGTCTACTTTGATGTACGCAAATTTCCCTAGTTAGATCTAATGTTCACATTTTTTTGTCGAGGTTTGGGAATATGGTAGAAATGTAGCTGCAGGGGGTCCACCGGAACCAGCTAAATTTTGAAAGTGGTCTATGGAAAAAAAGTCTAGGTACCTCTGCTCTAGACACAATTTTATAATGTTTCCATAGTAATTTTGTAAAATATATACGTAAGAATGAGGGTTGTTTGAAAAATTTCTAACACAATATGAAATTTTTTTACGGATTCATAGACAAACAAGAAACCTTTATATATTTTTTTACCACGTCTGTCTCCAACAATTCAGCTATGAACTAGGGGTTTACACATTTGGCTAGTGTTATATTTATATCTTATGCAAGGACTAAATTTTAGATAATTGAAATGACATTTATATGTATATATAAAAATCAATCGCCGTTTGTTAGTCTCGCAAAAACTCGAGCTACGGCTAGACCAATTGAATATTTTTTTTTTGTTTTGTTCGCCTTAACACAGAGGTGTTTTATGAAAAAAAAATTAGGAAAGACTCAAAGGAACAGCCGAAAAATCGAAGAAATTGTTTTAGGTGGTACGAAATTCACCGGGTCAGCTACTTACCATAATAAAACTGAGCCAAATCTACAATATACAACAATGAATATTTTTTACAAAACAATGAATATTTTTTGAAAATTTTTATTGAGATTTTCACCTGTGGCGATCCACTTCACTACATACTACACATCCTCAACATGGAAGTCTTAATCACGCGCATAGAGTTTAATAGCGACATAGCGTATATACAACGTCCCGACATCAACCGTCGGGGCGGTGAAAGGCCCCGCCAGACATAACACCCGTCTGGTCGGAAGTTCTTCCCTTTTCCGATACTGCCACTCCTGTCACACTTCGACCCTACAGCTGGTGGCACAATCATCAACGTCATCATGGGCCATTAATCCTCTCGCTATAGACCAAAACATTTTTTTTGTCTATCTGTCTTTTGAAAGAAGATTACGCAAAAACTAGACGGATTTTGACACGGTATTCGCTTTTTTATTTCTTATAATCTGGAGTAGGATTTGCAATGTTTTATCGCAGTCGGTTAAAAGACTGAGAATTTATGATATTGCAAATTTATAATGATTAAATGCCCGTGAAGGTTTCAGAGTTTGTAAATGCTATACGCGGAAGGAACCGCGGACAATAGCTAGTATTATATAATTTTAGAAAATTTTAAATTGCATCTCACAAAACCGAGTAGGTTCTTTGTGTCTTACGGTGAAGACTACATTTACTCGTATGAAGTGTTTTAGTATGCATTTAGGTACGTCTGACAACAAATGGAANAGGAACCGCGGACAATAGCTAGTATTATATAATTTTAGAAAATTTTAAATTGCATCTCACAAAACCGAGTACGTTCTTTGTGTCTTACGGTGAAGACTACATTTACTCGTATGAAGTGTTTTAGTATGCATTTAGGTACGTCTGACAACAAATGGAACTTCCGTCTATTGTTTACCAATACAGTGTTAGTCACTAGCGCAGTAAGTAAATTACGTTATCATTCATGTATTAGATTTTGCCCGCGACTCCGCCCGCGTGAATGTCTGTTTTCCGCTACATAAGAAATCCCGAAGCAATCATAGATTTATAGGTTTATATAAGAAGCCTTGAAACCATTTTTACTTGAGCTCCCGTATCTCAACGGCGGCTACTAAAATAGGGATCAAGCTGTATATTCAATTCTACTGGACCGATTTTGATGATTTCTATTGATTTTGATGAAACATGCCGCAGTATTTAAGTCGGAATATTAGTTTTAAGACTGTAATAGTTTGGCTAAAATATACCCGCTGGTTTTTGCGTGAAGCTCGAACAAACAAACAAATAAACAAACATCGACGGATTTGGTTTAAGAAGCCCTTAATTAGTCGATCTGAATGGTTTTTTTTAAACGGGTGAAAAATGGACGAATGAAAAAAATGTTTCAATTGATAAATACCTACCAAAAGACAAAAGAACAGTTATGTAGGTCTCCTAATGAATGGTGGTATTTTAACCTAAAATGTTAAATATTTATTTTCGTTAATTTGCATCAGACTAAACTTATTCGGAAACAACGAATGAAAAAAAAAATTCATAAATAAGTACCAAAAGATAATGAGTCATCATATCATCATTTCAGCCCGTAGTTGTCCACTGCTGAACATAGGCCTCTCCAATCGAATTCCAGCGCGACCGGTCCGTAGCCACCTGCATCCAGCGAGACCTAGCGATCCTCACCAGGTCGTCGGTCCATCTCGTAGGTGGCCATCCTCCACTGCGCTTGCTAGTACGTGGTCTCCATTCAAAGACTTTTTTGCCTCATCGGCCATCCGATCCTCGCGCTATGTGGCCTGCCCATTGCCACTTCAGCTTATTTATCCTATGAATCTCCTCATTTCTGACTCGATCTCGTAGAGAAATACCGAGCATAGCCCTCTCCATAGCTCGCTGCGCAACATTGAGCATTGCGCAACCTCTGAAAAGGTCCTTTTGTGAAGCACCACGTCTCAGAGCCGTAAGTCATCACTGATTGTACACATTGGTTGTACACCTTAGTTTTTACAATGAGTAGTGGTATTCTAATCTAAAATGTTCAATATTTCGCTAGGGTAAATTTGTATTTTAATGATGAATGATGAAATTTGTCTCTAAACCACTTTTACGGAAACAAGGTCATTGGCTATTTTAGTCTTCATATTAAATTATGATCTAACAAGCCAAAAGCATATCTTTCAACGCTGTCACTTTCTACAGGTCATTGTAAACACTATTTTTTAAACCGTGTCAGGTTAAAATTAGTAAACTAAAATATGATACAAAAATTTGTTCCCTTCGCAAAGGAGAAATTAAAAAAAAATCATCATAAATATGAATGGACTAAAGTATGCATATCAATCAACCTAATGGTTGTTTAATCGATTTGATTGATTGATTCGCACTTAATTTGCTGTTATAACAATGAGCAGTCTCACAGCCCACGCAGGGCTGTTTGTACGTAGATTGTTCTGTTGTAAACATAATGTAACTATTCTAAAGTTCTCTAAAACCTCCTTTCGGGACAAGGTCATAATGATGATGATATATATTTATGTACCGAATGTAAATCTTACCAAAACTTCAAAAACGTATTGATTACTAGCATCACACAAACATGTGGAGATTTAAACTCGCAGCAGATAGTTCTGGTATTGGCGAGAGGGATGCGGGTATCCGCGACCTAGGCCAGGGGTCAACTGAGGTCGTGCGCCAGTTAACTGGGTCGCAGGCTACTTGTGTACTTGTAATATAGCTACCAAAATAAACCCCTTTGAATTTAAACGGTGCTCACTAGGCAACAGAAAACGTTCGATAAACATCATTTGATGAATGTTTTATGTTTGTGGTCGTAGTTGGTTTAGATTTTGTGCATATGAAAGCAATGAAATTTGTAAGAGGTAGAAAATTTTATAAAGACAATAGACAATTTTTACGTATTTACAAAAAAAAACCCCTAATTAATGAATGAAATAAGGAACGCAACGAGGAACTTTAACGCTTTTGAACCCTATAAAATGGCGGCGTCGTGGCTAGCTATTTGACACGTCTCGTTGCCCGCAGAGGCGAAAAGTGGGCCATGGATAACCACTTTCGGTGGTATAGTGGCTAGTATCCCCGCCGATCACCAGGGAGACCAGGGTTCTTTCCCCCGTCGGAAAATCAGAGAAAAGGACGTGATTGTATTTAGTATGTATGTCATTAATGAATCTCTTATTTTACAATTGTCAGTTTGGTTCTAAAAGTTCTTCATGGACTTTCTAAGCTTATCTATGAATTGTGCACCATAGGCAGAATACCAAACGGCAGCCTATAGATAAAATTAAATATTATATAGGCGTGGATATCATTTTAATACGACAGAGGTATTCCATTTTCATAAATTAATCTCGCCAGACGATAAGCGTGAAAGCTTTCTCATTAATTTATTAGGAATATAAAATTTATTGTAGTTGATAGAGTTACACATAAATTCTGAAATTGCTTAATTAATACTTATTTTACATTGTTTCATTCATATTAATTATATTGTTATACAGAAATGACCTTTTTATCAGAACAACAAAATAACCTGCATTATATTTTAAAAGCATGAAAAACTTTGATAGACTACCTGAGTAGTGTATATTAATGGGTACGGTATGTTTATATATACTTACGATACCTTTAAATATTATTCATAGATACATAAATACAATCACGTCTTTTTCTCTGATTCTCCGGCGCGGATTGAACCCCGGTCTCCCGATCGGTCGGTTTTATTTTATTTTCGTTTTTACTTTTGGTCAGGGAGTACTTAGTCTTTTAGCCTGTCCCGCAAATAGACTTAAATATACGGGTAAGCGACCCCGGCCCCCCGAGTTATTACTGTCTCTTTCTACTCCTTCCGAGATAGTAGTATCCTATATCCTATAATCCTTTTCCTAAATTCGATATTCATTGCTCAATCCACCTTTCCTACCTCATCCTCTTTCCATTCCTCTCTACTACGCCGTGGGAACGCAATGAAGAACTTTAACACTTTTGAACCTTATAAAGTGGAGGCGTCGAGGTTCACATCTCGTTGCCCGCGGGGGCGAAATGTGGGCTGCGGATAGCCACTTTGCTACATTGAACGATCGTATAGCAGGTGGAAAGAGGTGGTCTCTGCTTACCCTAATGGGAAAGAGGCGAGACTGTATGTAATATGTACTCTATGGTCTCTGCGTACCCTTATGGGATATTGTCGTAATTGTATGTTTTACTATTTTATCATGATAAAACCAAGTCGATGATAGTAGTAGGTATCAAAATATTTTATTGCCATATAGAAAACCCCAAACTTATGATGGTCTCTTGGCCATACTTCGAGGAGAATTGAAAGTGGAAGAGTCTGAGTAAGATGAAATTGAGATCACAATCTAAAACAACTTTCATTGCCTTTTGAATTTGAGTGAGAGAACACATGTATTAATCAGAAGGAGAAAGTACGCGTTCGTGAATCAATAACATAAAATACCAGGAGAGAGCATGTATCGATGAAAGTTCTTTGAATAGCTTTCGGCAGAATCTGAATGCAGGTGAGAGGTTATGAGGTCGACCACCGAGGCCTGCCCCAGTTAAATATAGGTCGCTCCCGAGTCCCGTCGTTTCTTTGTGTGGTGTCTATAAACAATCTGGTTGCGTCCTATCATTTAATTTTAAATCATCTCGGCATGTTTTGCTATTATTTGAGTCGTCTACAATCAAAGGCGGCTATCTCGTTTTGAGCAATTTTTGAGTAACTATAAAAGAAAAGGTTATAAAAAATTTATTTTCATTATATTGACATCTTTGATACTAAATCAAGATTTAGCGTTGCCTTTCCAATGAACATGGCCAATATCAATTTAAACAAACAGATATACTATTAAAAACATTGAATTTTTTCATTGTCGGCTAAAAATTTCTAAAAGAGAGCCTTTGATTCTATACGACTCGTCAATCAACGCATATAAATCATCATCATCATCGGTATTATTAATAGTATTATATTTATGTAATAATATCTATTACTATTATAAAATTGTTAAAGGTCAAATTTTCAAAAATTAAAACTACTCAGATCGACTAATTAACGGCTTTTGAAACCAAATCCGTCGATGTTTGTTTGTTTGTTCAGGCTTCACGCAAAAACTAGCGAATAGATTTTGATTAAATTATTTCAGTCTTAAAGATACTATTCCAACTTAAATACTGCAGCATTTTTCATCAATATCGGTTCAGTAGAATTCAAGATACAACTTGATTCCTGTTTTAGTAGCTGCCGTTAAGGTACGAGAGGTCAAGTAAAAGTGGTTTTTAGGCTTTTTATATTAATCCATGATTGTGTCGGGATTTCCCATGTATTGGAAAACCGACATTCACGCGGGTGGAGTCGCAGGTAAAAGCTAGTCTTGAATATAGACCTAATACGTAGAATCATCATGAATAAACATGAGTTAGAATTACTTAAGAGTTAATTTAGATGGCGTTGACTAGGGATCAAGCTGTATCGTCAATTGTACTGAACCGATTTTGATGAAACATGCCGCAGTATTTAAGTCGGAATAGTATTTTTAAGACTGTAATAGTTTTACCAAAATCTACCCGCTGGTTATTGCGTGGAGCCCGAACAAACAAACAAACATCGACGGATTTGGATTCAGCTCTTAATTAGTCTGAGTAGACTGTTATTAAAAATATTTGATTTTTTAAAATTTGACATACAATTTTATAATAGTATAGATTATGAAGTACACATACTATCAGAGGTGGCAGTGAGTCCTGAAAACAAGGATATGATATTAAAATTCACGATAAATTTTACTGCTTCATATTAATATTCGTTCAAAAAAGAGCATAAAAGTCATTCATCAGTAACGCCAGTACTGAAAACAAATGAATGAAGCAAAAAGGCGTTGAATGGGTTCCCAGTGACGCAGCCCCATTAAAACTGACCCAGATAATGTGGTTTGACGGGATTAAAGCGACAGATCTGTATGAACTGAACAATACCATTTTCTATATATGGGAATTTAAGCTTATTCTGCTTGATCTAATTATAATTAACGCAGCTTATTTATTGAATGTCCAATTTCTGACCTATAGAAACCAATACTACGTCGAGAGTATTCTAATAAACTTTAGGGCTGGATTATTTTTCTAAGCTTTTAGGAGTTTATATAATTATTCATTTTTTTAGGGGATACCAAATCAACTAGGGGTACATCTAAAGTTTAGTTGTTTCATATTAGTTTTGTAAATGTGGCTTTTTACATCATCATCATCAAGTCAGGCCTTGGAAGTCTACTGTCAGATTACTACCGATATTGATACTGCTGGTAATTCTTCGGTAAAAAAAACTTAACTAAATTTAGTCTCCCCCTATCGTTTTCTAATGTCAAACACCAAAACGAGATATTATCTTACAATTACAATACAATACATAACTTTGGTTTTGTCTCGCTGGATGCAGGTGGCTACGGACCGGTCGCGCTGGAATTCGATTGGAGAGGCCTATGTTCAGCAGGGGACAGCTACGGGCTGAAATGATGATGATGACATAACTTTGGTGCTGTCAATTTTGTTTAGACACGTCAAAATTAAGAGATTTAGACGCGATCTCGGAACATACACGGATAAAAAGGCAGTACA
>WUAW01011439.1:48986-65066 GCA_017165845.1 Thaumetopoea pityocampa | reverse complement strand
GTGCAGGTGGCAGGGCACGCGGGACAAGATGTGAGGTGGGCCATTGTTTGCACCGCTCCGCACAAGCAAGCTATGTCGGCATTATTAGAAAATCCCCACATGGATATGTTTTCCTTGCTCCGGCCAATCTGAGTCCGAAGTCTATTTAAAGACTTCCAGATCGGCCATGGCAACTGGTGTCCAGGCGGGAGGTTTTCTGAATGTGGTACAAAATACGAAGGAAGGGAGATTCTCTCACGCCAAAGGTCACATCTCGCCTGCGACGGCTCGATTGTCAATGGATCAACACACCTTATAAAGCTTTTGCGACCCTTTAGACGATGCGGCACAAGTTTGTGACCATTGCCGGGTGTCATCGTTCACTTTCAATCTTTCAAGAGAACCAGCCACAGCGCTGCGGAAATCTTGGGGTGCTATACTAGCCAGTGGAAACAGCAACCTTACCGGGGTCGGTATTAGGCAACCAGTAATGATCCGGCAAGTTTCATTTAGTGCTGTGTCTACTATCTTTGCATGCGCAGAGCGATCCCATACAGGGCATGCAAATTCACCGGCTGAAAAGGCGAGCGCCAGGCCAGTAGTCCGCAAAACCTTTGATGTGGCTCCCCATTTAGTAGCCGTAAGGCGCCGCACGAGGTTATTGCGAGGATGCACCTTCCTGTTGACGTCCTCACAGTTCTTTCGATAGGTGAGTGCTCTATCCAAAGTCACACCGAGGTATTTGGGGGAGTCATTATGGACTATGGGCACTCCGCGCCACGTGATGTTAAGTTTGCGACCCGCTTGTGCATTGCAAAGATGGAATACGCATGACTCAGTTTCGGATGGATTGGGCTTGAGGGAGTTATCTGTCTAATAGCAGCTCATGTTTTTGAGCGCTACTGTAAGATTAGTTTCAACCTCTTCAAAACTGGTCGCTTGGGAAGTGAGAGCTAAATCATCAGCGTATACAAAGTGGGATATTGTTCACGATTATTGACGATTAATACACAAGACAACACCAAATTTGTATATTAAACATCACAATAAACTAATATAAAACGTTAAAATAAAACTTCAAATGATGCTTCACTCGCGCTGTCGCCATAACTCCCAAACCACAGATCACTGTTGTACTATGTAATATGCCCTCGACACAGCGGTATGCGTTAGACGTTTTCTGCACGATAAAAAAAGACCAGGGTAGTAAACTGCGAGTTCATTAATCCCTTTCCTGAATAAGGGGTATTCGTGCTCCCGTAGACGGGTCTAATACAGACTGAAGTTGATGATAATGACAATTACATTTGACATAAGCAGATACATGGCGCAAATTTGCAACGAAAACCGTTACAAAATCAGAATTATGAACTTTTAATACCACAATGTTTTCTTTTTTGTGGAATTGAAAAATTTTGTAACTACCCCAATGAGAATGGGGTACATATACATTTTATTATTTTTGACCATATTTAAGTAAATAAAACACAGTTACAATTACGATACTTAGTTCATTTTTTTTTGCGAAAATTTCAACATGTAATCAGTCTTATACGATAGATAGAGAGATAGAGTACTCTTTATTGTACACCAATTATTAACAATACAAAAGTGTACATTGGGCGGTCTTATCGCAGACAGCGATCTCTTTCAGAAAACCTTTAACGATATTTATCATAATTGAATAAATATCAGTCAAATTACTTATTAATAATACCGTTAAATTAATCGCAATACTACAGAAAAAAACTTATTAAATAGAAAATAAAATATAGAATTGTATCAAAATAAGGTCGAAATATAGAATACGAAATCCAAACTTTATTGGAGAATTACTTTATTTTACTTTATTGGAGAATTCACTGTATGGAATTCACGGAATGTAGCGAAGCGAAGTGCGTTGTTATTCTAAGTAATCATGATTATATTATTTCCTATCTTTGTTGACAAAAACACGTTAAAATATATAAAAACAGTAAAATATATGTGGTAATGCAGTATTTTTTTTTCTACACTCAGACCCCTTGGACCTAAGCCTAAATTCTTCACAATGTAAGAAGTTATTTCTTATTGGCCGATCTGCACTGAAAATTCTTCTGAAAAGGGATTATCTGTTCTTTCTTCTTTAATTGATTGCTTTTTTTTCTTTCGCGCAGTTGTTAGAGGCTCATTAGAACCTGACGAACTAGTGGAATGTGCTGGCGAAGTTACATTATCTGGGCTCAACACAGGCGGTACACAAGCAAATGCTGTTGCCGATTCCAAATTCGAGGTTTCCAATTGGTCTAATTCAGCGTTAGCAAAAAGTTTAGCTAATTCCATTTTTAGTAAAGCCTGTTGCCTCAGAGGAAACTTTTTAAATGTCTGTGCATAGCTTAAAAATAAAAAATCTATGGCATCATGATTTCGTGTTATAAGTTGATGATTATTATCATCTGTGGTTTCGTTTTTCTTACGGCGTTTTGTAGGAGTCTGTGTGTTATTTGTTGTTTGCATTGGTTCCACTTGTAGATAATTTGATGAAGATTGTAAGGAATGCATTAGAATATCGATGGGCGGTGGTGACTCTGACCCGGAAGCCGGGAACGACTTAAATGCAGCCTGTGTAATGACATTGAAATCAGATTTTCTTGACGCGTGATAAGAGTCCAAGAACTTCAGATGTGAACTCCACACATAGTCGATCACGTTTTTGCCTGTACTTGATGCTATTTTCAATTGCTTCTTATATTTTATGTAATTGTCTTTCACTGTCTTCCATTTCTGTTTGATAGCTTCGCCTGTAAGAAATAAATAAGTTACATCAAAATACACAATTCACATTACTTATAAATTATAATTCAGTGTTCCGTACTGAACTGCTCATATCTAAAAGTTTATGCAGGTCAGATAAAGTACTAAATTATTAGGCAACAATTTTGAAACTACACAATTTTACACTAACATATATATTTTTAAGGTAAGGATGTTGAAAAGCATTTGATTAGTCTGATGTTGAGTAAAACAACAGAAAAAAAATTTGATTAGTTTTAAAGGATAGTAGGAAGTATTAAAAAAATAAGAAACTTCTATTTTATCATCCCATACGGAGATAATGGTGGTAATTCTGCTGTAACACAACTTATCTAAATTTAGACTCCCTATCTTTTTCTAATGCCGAACGCCAAAACGAGATACAAACATTTTTGGCGAGTACCAACCAACATTTCTGTCTAAAGTACAAAAAATGTTGCGTTTTTGCGTATCTTTAGCCGGCGTGTTACGAGATCATGGCTAAATTTCTTAATTTTGACATGTCTAAATTAAATTGACAGCTGCAAAATTGTAGTTATCTCATTTTGGCGTTTGGCATTAGAAAAGATAGGGAGAGTCTAAATTTAGTTAAATTCTGTTACAGCAGAATTACCACCAATGTAAACAAAATAGATTCAGCCTAAAAAATGCACTGTATAATACGCACAGATTTCACTCCTGACCGTTTAAATAATCAAACTAATACACTTAAGACATAGTTCACACTTAATTAGACATTAGTTCATAATATTCATGTCAGTCTGATCATCACACTGAAAGCTAATTCGTTGAACGTTGAGTGATTATGAACGAAAAAAAATTTCTCAGATTGATGCTAAACTGAACGTATAAATAATATAGACCTCGCTGTGTGAAACAGCATGAACTGCGCCTCAGAAATCACTTTTCAGACAAATATAAACTTTAGTACACATTATTAAGATAATATTCTTTACATATCACAAAGGCTCATTGGCACGTGGTTTGAACGTGCCTACAGAAAAGGTATATGCGGAATGTAGACCGCAATATTCCATTGTTTGTAAACACACAGGCTGCTTTCCTTTCAACGCGAGAGCTTGTGGATGTTACCCATAAAGGAATGCTTGTTATAGTTTTACGGCTCTAAACACCGAAATTTATGAAAATAACTCACTAGTTTGATTCAACTCTTCCGCTATAGACTCCCAGGTCGCGTTTTTCAAGTTGACGTTCTTATAATCTCTATGTGATATGTCGTAAAGATAAACATGTTGCCTAACGCACTGAATTAATCGCTCGACGTCCATTTTATCAGTAATGGCAGTTGACGCGACGCGCTCCGCCCCGCTTTCAGAACGCAACTGTTCTAGAAATTGTCGGGATTGACCGCGCCTCCGCCCCGCCCCGCTACGCTACCGTCGCGCCCCGCTACGCTAACGTCTCATACTGTGACAGCTGACGGCAGAGCGCCGCTTGCCTCACGCTTAACAATATCTCATACCACAGACTAAACATGTGTATAAATAATATTGTAGTTTGGGTGACTATTTGTTAATGAGTCTAAATTCCTATTATTAATTAGGCTGCGCAATAATCAAACAGTTAACCTGTTAGTGCCCACTCCAGTTTTCATTAATTTAATCAACGGCTGATTTGAATGCGTATTCAATCCAGTTTACAGCTAATTTGCCAAAGTCGGCTGCTCATTCAATTAAGTTTGCTTTCAGTTTGCGGAAAACTGTTTGTGTAATGCATTCGTGACCTTAGTGTCAACTGTACAATCGAATAATTTTCTGTGCAGCGAACTTCAATAACTCAAGATTGCAAGGTATTATGAAGATAATACCTTGCAATCTTGACTGATGGCGCTAAACTTTGATGTCGACATAACCATAGCTCATTAGTATGATAGAATAAATTTGTATCAAAAAGTAGAACCACGGTAAAAAAAAATCATAACACGTTAGTATTGAAACAACGTTCCGAGTTCCCGAAATCAACCGTTGGTTCAATGAGAGGCCCTGCTAGATATCATTCCGCCTAGACGAAGAACCTTCCTTTTCTCGATATTCACTCCTGCGTTTGTATTGTTTTTCCCTTATTAACGACTAGTTTTTGCTCGCGGCTCCGCCCCCGTGAATATCGGTTTTCCGCTACATGGGAAATCCTTAAAAGCCTTAAAACTACTTTTACTCGATCTCTCATACCTTAACGGCGGCTACTAAAACAGGGATCAAACTGTATATTCAATTTCACTGGTCCGATTTTGATGAAACAAGCCGTCGTATTTAAGTCAGAGTAGTACCTTTAAGACTGTAGCAGTTTAAACAAAATCTACTCGCTGGTTTTTGCGTGAAGCCCGAACAAACCAACAAACAAATAAATAAACAAACATCGACGGATTTGGATTCAAAAGCCCTTAATTAGTGGATCTGAGTAGTTTGTTTATAAATATCTTTAATTTTTGAAAATTTGACATTTAACAACTTTTTTAATAGTACTAGCTTTTGCCTGCGGCTTCGCTCGCGTGTTTAGTTTTTTTTAGTCTTTAGTTTTAGTTACCGTAGTAGCTCTTTGTGAACGACATTCGCTGTGTTCCCGTTTGGGCCTAAAATACTAAGCTAATTCACCCTCTTACGGGTAAAATTTTGAAAATCGCTGATATACGTGTACATTTATTTCTAACCAGAAGCAGGTATGTTAAATTTCGTTCTTCTTACTCTGAAAATGGCGGATTTCCTTACAACCATTCATTCTTTACTTTACCCCCTTAGCGGTAAAATTTCCAAAAACCCATTCTTGGTGGATGCTTACAACATAAAAGGCATCAACTGTCAAAATTTCAAGTTTGTAGCCCCAGCGGTTTAGGTTCTGTGTTGATGAATCAGTCAGTCAGTCAGTCAGGACAAGTAACTATATATGTATAGATAGACTAACGAGATTTTTAACCGACCGACCGCGATCCGAGATCGCGGTCGGTTGTTTCGATAAGCTTAGCCTAGAAACTAATAACCTTTTTTATATTATTTCCAATCCGATTACAAACAAATTTGTGTAATTATTGTTGAATCTCGGCCGGATTATTCCAAGTTTGGGAAACTACGTGATATCTTTTCATCAAAAATACCGCAATCTCTTAAGACAGGGGTATTCAATCAGTGCGTGTTGCCAGTTATGATCTACGGACTCGAGACATGGCCACTGACTATGGGCCTCATAACAAAGCTCAAGGTCACTTAGCGAGTAGTGGAAGGAGCCATGCTCGGAATTTCACTGCCAGATAAAATCCGTAACAAGAAAATCCGCCGGAGAACCAGAGTGACCGATGTAGCTTAGAAAGTTGCAATGATGAAGTGGCAATGGGCGGGGCGTGACGTTGGGGTCCTAGTGTTGGAGCGGCGACCCCGAACCGGAAAGCGTAGTGTGGGTCGACCCCCGACTAGGAAGGCTATTGACCTAATTAAGGTCGCGGTTGATGTCGATGCTGGGGGTTCGGTGTGGCGACTATTAGAGGACATATGTCCAGCAGTGGACGTCTCTGGGCTGACATAATGATGATTATATTTATTATTCCAATTATTTTTTTTTAATTTAGCGACAAGTGTCACTACCGTCTTGTCAAAATACGAAAGGAAGTATATATTTTTTTTATATTTTATTCGTTATTGGTTTGCAAAGTAAGCTCGCTTTGCTGGATATCTCGGAGCGGCCAGGCCCCAAAACAGACATCTTGCGGCGCCCCTCCTGCTTTTTTTTCGCAGCTACCTGGCGCCTGTAAGTCGCATGCTCGCACAAAAGGACGCGGCCCTAAGTGCTTTCTAAAAAAAATTGTTACATTAAAGAAGGTAGAGATTCTAACATTCTAAATAACTAAGATTCTCTATAGTCTCTAGTTTTAGACATTAGTCCTTCAAATAAAATATAATCAATTTTATTTCGTAAATATGGGTTATAAAACCTAATATCCAATTTATTATCAGTTATCACATAACAATTCTACTAATATACATTAATATCATATTTCTCCTTTTTTTTGAAGCCGATCACGCGCCAGCGTGTAATGTGGCCACGCGCCAATGTTAAGAAGCCAAAGCGCCTAAAGCGCCTAATAATATTATTTTACTATATAATAATATTTTTTTACAATTTTTCAGTCATATTTGTTTAATATATAAATGGTCTTTTGGGAAATCCACTTCTACGGCGAGGCAATACCAAACTGTCAACACATGCTCACATGACAGAATGTGTTACGGTCCACAGATCCATCAGGGATGAATAAATTATGTTCTGAAGGTTGGAATTTCTCCCCGTCTTTCCCCGTTCCGAATCTTATCAATTTAAATCATGGAAACATTGCGTTACAAACTGTTTTGTAAATAACCAAGACCGCCGCTACCGGGCCAATCGCAGTATGCTGGCTTTATCATCATTTGCTTGAAACCACCAAAAAAGTAATGTAGGAGAAACGGATAAAAGGAGTACCTTCAGTTCTTTGTGTGCGCTGGTCTCTGGATCACTCCTGATTTCTCCTCAACTGCTTTTTCTTTTGGGACGCTTCACGGGGTGTACACTTAACTAGGGTGGAGTTGGAGGTGCACGAGTCTTGAATTTTTTGAGATTTTTTGCGGCGAGAGATAATTTGCGTGGGTGCACCGCGGACCGATCAATTGAACTACCTTCTTTTTGTTCAGTCATAGGTAATAAGTATAGGAATGAATGAAGGAATGTGTGAATGAATGTTGGTATGAATAATTAAAATATTTATAAACAGATGTTTTTGAAGTTGCTAAAATCTAAAACTAAGTGGCGTAGACAAGTAATACTTCTGACCAGGTGCTTCTACATTAAGCTTTAGAAAAGGACATCTATAGAGCGTCATCTGTCACTACAAAACAGGTGATGGTCTCATTCATACCTGTCACCTGTGTGTCATTTTGTCTCTGATATGTCAGTTTTTGTATTAATGCCGCAGTCTTTACAAAACCTAACAATATGGCCGATAGTCCTTCTCTCTCTCTCTCTCACTCACTCTCCCCACTTCACATTTATGACCCGTCTGTATTTTTTATAAAAACTCTTCCTTTGATTTTTATTTTTCCCTCCTTAATGATATTCGTGCTCATTTCCTCTCACGGTCTTACCTTTACATATCCTTTTGATTAATTTTGTTCATCGTCGTTGAAGTAAATCTTCGAGGAAATTTAACGAGTAATTTATTACGTTATTGCCTCATTATTGTCGCAATGAAAGAGTTTGAACATGGGATTTTGGCAGTATTATTTACTGTTGAACCATATAGTTTCTGCGCCATGGTTGGTTGGATATTCACGGCAAATTAAATCTTGAACCTTTTGTGTTGTAAGAGATATTGCAACGTAGCTAATATGGGTTAGCGGCCGAGCCGGTGACTCATAGTAGATATTTGAAAACGTTTCAATTTATAAATTCATCGAAAGAAAACGTGAGAAGTTGTTTCTACTCGGTGGTAATGGAAGGATGATCAGCAAGCCGTGAGCTTTCGTAACTTTTTCACATTTCCATCTATCCATGGATCACCTAGGATAAATTAAATTGTATATTTTAGTTATTGAAAATATTTGACTCTTTTTATCGCTTAATAATTACGTTCATATTATCTAATTATCGGTAGAATCGCGTAACAGTCGACGGAATCGCGTAAAACGGACTTATCAGTCATTTTGCAATAAAATCGCTCACCACTGATTACGTGGTATGTTTGAAATTCATCATCATCCCAATCATATTATCAACCCAGATCAGACGTTCAATGCTGACCATAAAGTCTTATGGTCAGCATTATGTCTTATGGTCTTATGCAGGCAGCTTGTAGTCACAAGCTGCCTGCATTCACCGATTGCCCGCGATTTTCACCAGGTCATGAGTCCACCTACTCTGGGGACGATCCGTACCCCGCTATCTGGTTCTGGGAAAATTATATGCATAAAACAAAATTTGGACATTTTGGATTTATAAAGAACTAGCTGTTGCCCATTGCTCCGCTCGCGTGGACTTCCTATCTACTCGAAAACCCTCCTGGGCATGCGCCATAATTTCTTCATAATAGTATTGCTTTCCGACTTGCTACAGAACTATAGTGATAGATCGGCTAATATGCATGACATAAATATAATTTATAGCCTACAACACTTCGGAATAATGTAGCTTTCTACCAGTGAAATTTTTTTTAGAATTGGATCATTAGTTCCGGAGATTAACCCCTACATATAAACTTACAAACAACTTTATTAGCATAGATTACAGACGTCACTGATCACCTCCTTCCTGTGACATGATAGTGATTTTTATCAATAAAAGTTGACAGATCAACTTGCTGGTTTTAACGTGGTCTGATTACCTAAAGCAAATTACGTAAAGGAGATCAGACTCTTCATTTCACTAATTTGGCCTCTTTCACTAAGAATGAAATGTATGACGTTTAATGAAACAAAATTGCTGGATGAATTCATTGGTGAAACGAACATTGTTGAATTCATAATGATGTTCGGCGCGTGGGCGGCGCGGGGCGCGGGCTGGGCGGCGCAGTCCACGATAACGGTATCTTTCACTTGCTGAACCACATTGCGCTGCGAGTGAAAGAGAAGTGAAACGTCTAAACACCAAGTGAATTATTCAAACGAAACATTCACCTGGGGTCGTTCATTTGGTCTCGCGTCTTGAAAGCGTAGGACGTGATAATGGCGTTTAAGTGGAGTGACCAAAACACGGTAGACTTTTTAAACAATTTTAAAAATTATCCATGTCTATGGAATTATAAGCTCGACATATATAAGGACAAAAGCGTGCGTACAAAAGCCATCAAATCGTTGATTGAAGATTTAAACTTGGAAATAACAGAGGCCGATGTTAAAAAGAAGATAAAAACAATAAGGACCCGTTGTGCTACGGAATTATCTAAAATCAGACAATCGACTAGGAGTGGTTGCCTTCTGGACGACATTTATGTACCGACCCTCTATTGGTTTAAACATGCAGAATTTCTAGGCAGTGTTTGCTTTCCAAGGCACAATACTTCAAATCTCGTAAGTATATTCTCTCTTTTACTTGTTTGTATACATACATATATGTACATCTATGTAATTAATTCAGTTAAAATTTATTAATAATTATGTATGTCATTATGTGACGTTGGCATTCTAACATCGTCATTCCATTTATTCCCGTGGGTGCTGAGAGGACCAGCTAAGGGATGTACTAGGATAATGGGTGAGAGCGTTATCTTGTTATTCAGTCAAAATCTACTCCGACCTCCAAGACGCCTGCCAAGCGTAGATATACATATGTCACGTAACTTCCGCGGTCGGACTAAAGACGGACAGACTTTAGGTTTTAGTGGGTGTGCAACCCTCACGTACCCATTCCGGTATGCGTAAGGTATTTCCTAAACGACGAAAAAACGAACACTTTTTCTATCAATGATCTAGATCCTTAGTTCCCAAAGTAGCCCAAGTGGACCCCCAGGGGTCTACGGGAGACTCGACGGGGATCTACGTTGGCGTACGCAAATTTCCATAGATCTAATCTTCACACTTTTTGTCAAGTTTTGGAAATATGGTAGAAATGTAGCTGCAGGGGGTCCACCGGAACCAGCTAAATTTTGAAAGTGGTCTATGAGAAAAAAAGTCGGGGAACCTCTGATCTAGATGCATAAAATTTTACACAACCGTTCCTTATAATAAAATAGGTTAGTATTAAGAAAAGGTTTTTGAAAATTCATCCCCTAAGAGGGTTAAATATTTGTGAGAGCATATTACCAAAAAACTAACATTTGAGAAAAATTGGTTGATTCCTGAAATGCTGTCGCTAGGAAAATCCAATCAGCCACATGGCTAAATTAATTAGATCTGAAACCATAATGATATAAATATTATTTTATTTCAGGATATACCACTAAACCCCATGAATACAGAGCAGTCAAAAATTATTAAAAATGAAAGTTGTGGTGAAGATGAGCAACAGTTACACGAAACAGAAAACGAAGGTTCTACTGAAGCTGAACAAAACAATTCTCAAGTCTCCAGGGGCGAGCACAAAACAGTAGATAATAGTAGTACACTGAAGGTAAAGATTCCTAAAGTGTCAATAAAACGAAAGAGAAAGCATGAAATTCCTATTGATAAGGCTATAACCGAGGAAACTAAAACCCAAGATGAAAACGAGTTTGATCTGTTCTGCAGAAGTCTAGCAGTGCAACTTAAGAAAATGCCCCTGAACAGGGCATTAATATGTCAGGAAAAACTCCAATCTGTAATGGTGCAAGAACGTTTGTCACATATTAGTTCATCAAATACCTCCCGAAGCACTCTCAAAGTACCTCCCAAATAGCTTCACAAATTCCTTGTAAGAATATTGTATATAATTTGGTAACTGTATAATAAGTATTGTGGGTAATAACCTAATTTATAATAAAAGCTGAAATACTTTGATAATTGTCGATTATTTTAATAAAAACTATAGGCGGTTGCTCTAGAATTTGCATTTGAATCCATGCAGATATTCTCTCCTTCTCCCCCTCATACACACACACAAACACGCACGCATGCATGCACGCACAGGCATTCATTAATTTCCTGCACGTGTTCTTTTAATATTAATAATTTTGAGAGGTGCTATATTAGTTTCTCCTTAAAATCCATCGTCGTATATTCAGCNTTGATAATTGTCGATTATTTTAATAAAAACTATAGGCGGTTGCTCTAGAATTTGCATTTGAATCCATGCAGGTATTCTCTCCTTCTCCCCCTCATACACACACACAAACACGCACGCATGCATGCACGCACAGGCATTCATTAATTTCCTGCACGTGTTCTTTTAATATTAATAATTTTGAGAGGTGCTATATTAGTTTCTCCTTAAAATCCATCGTCGTATCAATATTTTAAGGATTAAAATCATAATTGATAATATCAGATCCATTGAAGGATTTAAAAAGACTTTTAACTATAAAACCAAGTTGTGTACATCCGTGAATAATAAAAATATTTTGAAAATTCACATCATCATCACCAACATCAACCTATCCATTGGCCCGCTGCAGGCTACGGGTCTCCTATCATAGGCTATTAACGCTGGTTATGGTCCACCACGCTGGGTTAAGAATTTACACATAAGGACATAATTAGAATATTCTAAATAAGATTATTTATCCCATAATGCAATTTAATCATTATTTTGTTTTAATTTCATTTTACGTAATAACTTACATTATTTGATTGTATATTTATTGTTATATAAGGGGGATGTTATAGGCACCCTTCCGACTGAAAGAATCCACCTTTACTGTTTTCAATCTTTTCAGGTTGTCATTGTGTATTATTTCTTATTTCCATATTATTAATTAAAACATGTATTGGAACGATGTGCCATAGAACCCCACAGAAAAGGCTCTGCCTAGTACGGTGAATCATAAAATATGTATCTCTGTATATTTTTTAATCGATGTAATGTGTAAATATTATTCTAATAAAGTACTTAATATTAATTCTTCGTGTACTTATTTGTATTCTTAAGACGTAAATACAAGTTATTTCTGTAAAACAACTACATAATTATATGTACGTGGTTGGTTCTAAGGTTAGGAATACAAATTATGTTAATTCACTTTATTTCAATAAAAAAACAATATTTTAGTATTTGTTCAATTTTCGATTCGAATCGTCATTTTCGTTCCAACTACAGGGGCACGAACCTCCCCTAATCAGGATGATCATTAGACTGTATGTAGTTCATCATGCTGGTCTAGTACGGGTTCGCAGACTTCACACACTCGTGCGGGCATGCAGGTTTCCTCACAAAATTTTCCTTCTCCGTTGAGCACATTAGTGTCTACAATGTAGACTGAACGTAAGCTTGAAATAAACCAGTGGTACGGGACCGAGCTTGAACCCACGACCTTTTGATCCGGGTCGTGTTTAGCACCACTGATCGATCGATACACTCATATATGTACATATATATACTCAATGTACCGAATAGTACTTGTGTATGAATTAACGTTGCGCGACTATGAACAATATGCATGAATTATGCATTAGAATCAACAATTCATTCGAATGCATATAAAATCACTCGATTTGAAGGCAACCTCGACTCGACTCGGCGGACGGTGAACGGTAAACGCGATGCCTATTTTTATAAACTGTCTGTCTGTCCATTACTATGATTAATAATTGTTCGAGTAAAGAAAATAAATAAATACTAATTTTGAATTCGGTTTGGAAAATTAGTAGTTACTAATAACTCGACTTTTGAAATCATATTTGCACATTGTTAGTATGAGTCAGCACTGCGTGATATCAAATATTCTCTTTGTTCTGTCTGTAGGGACAATCAAACAAACACTGCGGTCGGGTAATGTGGAATTAACCAATAAACATTTGAATATTGTTAGCGACGCTAATATTTATGCATAAAGTGCTATATATGCATACCATATATTTCTCAATATGGATAAAGTTAGTAACGAGAATATCCGCAAGAGGATTGAAGTCATTCGCCTAGTTCTAGAATCAACAAGTTCTAAAAACACTTAAAGGATAGATGTCTGATAGTGCAGACGAGTGCAGAAGCAAAGATCACGTATGTAAACGCAATGTAGGATGGAACAAATATTTGTATGTGATTGCTGGCTGTCGCTAGATGCGGAAACAAGAGAACCGAGAGAGGCCTACGACCAGCAATGGACTGATAAAATTGAACGGATACTCCCCATACAGGCGATATATTCAAAAACTGACATTGACCAATAGTCTACCGTTATTCTCAAGTTACGACTACGTTTAGCTTTATTAGTAAATGCAATTTAAGCTGCTCTAGAAGCAAAATAATGATTTTGCTCGGCTGACATGACTGAATGGTGCGACGGTGACACCGATGATATGAATGCAAAATACGCGCTCTGAGACTATTGAACTTGGGAAGTTGTTATTAATTATAACGACGCCAAATACTCCGAGTTAACCCGTGACCGTGAACGCTTCAATTCATTCAAAACATCAAGAATGTTAAAATTATAATAAATCGCGTGAAAGTGCCATAAATAAAGTTTAATTAAAGAAAACATTTATTTGATGTAGCTAAAATCATTAAATGTAATTTTGTTTAACAAGGTGTTTTATTGTATTTTTTTTAAAAAGCTTGTTTTGCGACTTTTTAAACTTACAAAATTTTACCATAAAAGCAAAAGATTTAAAGGACTTTTTATTTTAAATAAAGCAAGAATAGGGATATTGGCAGCCATCACTAATAAGTGACATATATAATACATTTTTGCCGTTGAGTAACAGAGTCGAGTTTTACTTTACGTTTTATGAATACTATATGAGTTGCCACGAACTTATCCACCCTTGCAGTGAGTGCTATGAGAATATCTAATTTAATGAGACGTCAATGTTTATGAAAAAATATGAGTGTACATTAAATACATACAGTTAATACACACAGTTCGTTTCGCTTTTTTCCCCATTGGGATAGACAAAGACCACTTCTTTCCATTTGCTGCGATCGTTTAATGTAGCAAAGTGGATATCCGCAGCTCACTGTTCGCCCCCGCGGGAAATGAAACGTGTCGGGTGGCGAACCACGACGCCGCCATTTTTATAAGATTCAAAAGTGTCATTGTCAAGTTCGTCATTGCGTTCCCACGAAACGCAAGGGTAAAACAGGTCCACCCAAACAAAGTCCCGCTCGCTTGCGTGAGCCATCATTTTGAGTCTACCGGTCCATGTCATAGTCTTATATCCCAGTCCCAGTCTAGCCTTGCAGCCATTGGCGCGACAGTCAGTGGTTTAGCGGAGAGGAGAGGAAAGAGGATGAGGTAGGAAAGGTGTATTGAATAAGGAATATGGAATTTGGGTAAAGGACTATAGAGTATAGGATATTATCTCGGAAGGAGTAGTAAGAAGAGATAGTTGTAGCTCGGGGGCCAGGGTCGCTTACCCGTATACTGAAGTCTATTTGCTGGACAAGCTAAAAGACTAAGTACTCCATGACCTACATATGTGTATACAATTATTTACATATAGCAACTACCGGCCTAGGACAGGATAGTCGATTCAACATGTCGCGGATACGAATGGGTTTTTTAAACTCTTATATTAAAGGACTTCATTGTTGAAGACTTCGTGACAAAACCTGCATATCAGCACGGGTGTGTGGTATGTGCTGATACGCATTGGGATGTCGGTGTACCCTAGGATGTTAGCGGTTTTGAATTGTGAATTCTTCATTAGTGGCGTGCAGTATATGTTGGATTTATTGTAATTATAGAGCAGAATTTTAGATTTTTATTCAGTTATTATACTTTAAATTTTCATTTTATTAGAATTTGAATTAAGTTTGTTTTCATGTTGTATATAAGTACGTTGATTTCAGTTTCTGTTGATTAGATACTATCGGCTTAATTGCTTCAATTATACAATCTGACTGCACGGATGGCTCAGTGGTTTAAGCGGTTTCTTCTCCACTGCGCTGTCGAGTGTTGTGGGTTCGATCCCCACACGGGACAACAACTTTGTGTAATCCACAAATTGTTGTTCTGAGTCTGAGTGTTCTTTGTGTCCGTTATTTGATTGTTTGTAATAGTCCCCGCGATACAGGAATTAATCCTAATGTGGGAGTTGTCTTTCTAATTAAAAAAAAATACAAAACTATAATATATATTTAATCTAAAAAGATATAAGCTGATCAACTTAATGCTTACTAATTTTTGTTCTTTAACAGTATCTATACAAATGTAGATTTCTTGTTCTACTGATGCGTAAAAGAAAACAATCCAAAAAACATATTTTCTTAATTATAATATCAGATATTTATTATGTAGGGTAGACGGGAATTTGTAAGAGGACTTTTTTTTAATTACATAATATTTTTTAATACTAGTTATTTTAGGAACCAACTTTTTGTTTGTTTAATACGTGTAATAGGTATTTCACTATAATCTTTCTTTTACAGGTACGAGATTTCAATATAATTATAATGAAAATACCCATGTAAGTACTCGTAAAACAAGATGGACGAAGCCAGAAAATTGGTATGCATAATATTCGTTTGATCGATAAAATAGTCTAGAGCGATCGTGCTGTATTATTGTAGTATATGTTTACACGTTCTCATACTGGTCTAATATCCAGGAGGTCTCGTCGTCTCGATATCGTCTAGACCATTTTGAACATATTACTGATAATAAAACTTGGAATGAACAAGCTTAGAGGAGTTAGTACCACCTCATTACCTATCATACCAGTCGTATGGAATCAAAAGTGGTAATCTCACTTTTCGTTA